>QXVX01011223.1:0-12307 GCA_013436065.1 Halocynthia aurantium
ATTTTCCTGAATCTGAGCGTTAAACTGCTTTCTTGCATACGGCATGAGTGATTTATATTCTTAAATCGATTTAGGAATTGAAAATTCACAGTGTGATCACTATCCAGCATTGGTATCCAGAAGTGCTATGAGGGAGGTATTAATTAAGTTACTCAAGTCGATATTGAAAATAGCATCATAGCATAGTCAGCATTACTGACATAAAAATAAGNAACACTTCACTAAACTCCACCCAGGGTAAAAAATTCTGCTTCATCTTGGTATTTCCTGACTTTAAACCGACTTTAAACCGCCTACCACGGCGTTTTAAATTCAATCTAAACTCACGTGTTAAATGGCCTCGAAAAGCTTTCTTGAATACCAAAAATTTACCCAGAGTTTAAATTTTCGCGTTTCTTGAATACGGTTTAACTTTCTTGAATACGATATTAGCTTTAACCCCGCAATTTTCCTGAATCTGAGCGTTAAACTGCTTTCTTGCATACGGCATGAGTGATTTATATTCTTAAATCGATTTAGGAATTGAAAATTCACAGTGTGATCACTATCCAGCATTGGTATCCAGAAGTGCTATGAGGGAGGTATTAATTAAGTTACTCAAGTCGATATTGAAAATAACATCATAGCATAGTCAGCATTACTGACATAAAAATAAGAAAAAATGCTTACTATTAAACTTTTCGCCTGCATAAACATTTAAAAACGTAGAGCTTAGATAAACACCAGTAACAACAAGTGCCTAGTATATTATTATAATGGAAGTCTTGATCAAATAATTTACAAATCTCAGCTTTTATCATCTTTCTACTTTGATTTTATGATGATGTGATACAATTTTACGCAGAATGTTGCATATCATATCATAACTAGGGTATCTAGAAGATCCTAGGCAGAGAAAAGACTAAACATTAGGTTCAATAATCATAGATGTCCACTTTATTGTAAACATATTTCATTTCTACAAAATTATATTATATTTAGTGCATACGAAGTAAGTGCAATTCTTCATGAGATATGGCCATTGATTGAAATATTATATCTAACTCACAGTAACAGGCCGTTTGCTTCCGTAGGTCATATATTCTGTCGCATACATTTTGGGTATGGACATAATCTCTTTGGGTCCAGCTCTGGAAAGGACCCATGGTGTGTCAATCGGACAAGAAAATATCTCTTTTACTTTCACATCAGAGGGTGTTTTATACGAGTCAGCAACTAAAGTCTGAAGACCTTTAATAAAAATAAATCTAAATTAAATCTGCCTGCATGTAATTGACTTTAACTGACAATAATTTGAAGATGCTGTAGCCCATGATAATAGTACAACATAACAAACTCTGTAATCCAAAAACGTAATACAGTAGCCTATAACACCACGAATGCTCACTGGAAGAAGTGAAGTGTATCCTTCACAATGAAATGAAAATCTAACATTCTTAATACAAAGTTCACAGCGAACATTCAAAAAAATAATAGTATCTGCAAACCTACCCTTATGTGGTACTGGAACCATTGCTTTTGGCAATCGTGGTATTTTAGTTCCTGATGGAAACCATGTGGCATCACGCATGGGAAATGGCTCTCTCGGAATGGAATCCTTAGGAAGTGGGTTAAGCTTAGATCCATGACCCCAAGCTTTTGGATATTCCTCACACTCCCAGTAAGTTGTGGCATCTTTTTTAGGATAATCCAATAGTTCATCCCTGAAGCAGTAACGAAATATTATCCGTCTAATAGCACTGCAGCTATAATTTGCTATTGATAACATACTTTTTGAACGAACGGTGATCTTTTTGAGTGGTGCTCATGTAGATGTCGTTCATATTTAGAACACCCTTGTCACGTACGAAGAATGGCTTGGCCGTCATTGCTGTGTTCTTTGTGCTGGCAATTACCTGTTGTGACGGGCCCTCGCAAAAGTGTTGTGACAGATTAAAGGGTTGAGGGCCGGCCTTAAATTTAGTAGAATGAGGTAAACCATGTCGACCTCTGTAGCTTCCTTTCATTTCGGAGGACTGTTCTCCCATTGTCAATGGAGTTCTCCATTCTCTGACTTTCATCTAAATCATATAAGTAGATCACCATGCTAGTTATACACCACAGCAAAACATGTCATTATTACAATTACTAAGGCTTGTAAAGACCATTGTTGACTGTATTATTATTTATACAATAATATACCTTCTCAATATTATCCTTTACATAACGAACTTTCCATGATCCTGGAGCTCTTTTGTAAGATGGATGAGATAGAACACCTCCGATGTATTTGAAATTATGTGTTGTGCCAGTCGTTGTATCATAATGATTGATTACTTGATCATAAGGCGTCACTTGATCTTGGACTGTAAGAGGTGGCGGTAAGTCGTCGTTGATAGTTCTCTGTTGTACGAACCGGTATTAACGAGTGCTGGGTTACATGGAAATTACCTACAATTCTAGGGTATCATGGAGTTGATGTTCTGAGTGCAAAATTTCAAATATTTCCATAATACCGATCTGATTCGAAATTCCAATTTGATATTGCACCTTGTACAATTGTACATTCATTTCAGTATGAGCTTCTGATAGCATAAAAATTTCAAAACATTCTTGCCAAATTTGTAAATTGTAAATATCTGGGTATAAATTTACAAAATTTCATATTCAGACAATTGACCTTGTGATACCCTATAACAAAATCAAATCGTACCCGGAAATCGGATGGTGGGAAATAGTATCCCTTGGTGTAATAGTGTCCTCTTCCAGTGCTAGTGTACTGCAAATCATGCCTATTAAAATCAGATCCAACTTCGCCATGGCCTCTTCTAAGTTCCATAGTTGCAATTTTAGTTACTTTCAAAACAACACCAAAGCTGTAAGAAAGTCTTGAAAATTACAGTTACGTCACATTAGATCAAGATGGAAAATGTGTTACTTTCTAGACGGCAGCGTCGTAATGCGTGTTCATAAGGGTGGAACAGCGAGTGACATCACTTTTAATAAAAAAATTCGATACATTTTTGTATTCAACAATATGGAAAAAGGAACCGAGAACAATACTGTGGCTGAAAATGAATATCTCGCGAAATTAAAAAATTCTGATATCCGTACTATGTCAAGGAATGATCTGAATAACGTAACTAACATAAATTGCATTGCTAGTACCCGTCGTTGAACTCGGTTAAGACAACACAATTACCGTATATTTGATATTCTATTCGACTGTATCAAATTTTATATTGTAAGCTGCCCGGTTGTTGTTACTGATATCTCACTTGACAAAAACCAATAGGTTGCTACCAGCAACGGTCGGGAACCAGAACAACGCCGAGTTACTAGAATTCCCTAGCAATCAATGTGCTGCATCTTGTCCGTAATTTTCTGCCAAGTGTTTCTCATTTTCACAACTTTCGAAACAACCGATTATAATTGTTAAAAACAGTGTATTTGAGAAAAATTCCCACATAATGGCATTTTGTAAGTATGAAAGACAACTAAATACCAGATACTATATATATATATCCCCATTGAATGCAGGTCTATAATAGCTACGATTTCGCGCAAGTACAGTCTTTCATTTCAGTAAGTAAGTAAGATTCAAATGTTGTGGCACATCCTAATCACAGCACTCTCTTAAAAACAAGTTCTAATGCGGCGAAAATTGAACAAAGCACTAGGGTTCTGCACCACACGATTTTGCTGGACTCGTTGTTGGTAGAATTATTTTGCACTTGATCATTCGTGGAGCCAAACTCTACAACAGTGGAGCGTGTGCTGAAATACTGTGAAGGATCACAACCGAACCATCGAACGCCAATATACTTCGGGTATCCTGGACTCGTCGAAAGCAGACGATCGTCAAACTGCCAATACTTTTTTCCCTTGAGGAAGTAAGCGTTTCCGTCCGTTGGGTCGTTGAAAGCAGCATCAAGATTATCTGGAACGCCCCTCAAAACGCTTATGTCTTTCGGATAGCCGAATTCTATTTTGCGAGAGAGCTGGGAAAAAAGGTGGTAACTAGTGAAAACGGAAAGATAATAACGTATTTTGTATGGAAATGACAGGTTACCTCGTCGTATTTATAAAATTTTGAACCTTTGAAGAAATAAATTCTTTTATTAGCTCCCCAGACAAAAGCTGTATCGATTTTGCCGGTCATAGGCAAACCAAAATCGCTGACAGGATGCGGTGATCCAGTATCCAATTTATTATTGTCAATGTACACCCAGTATTCCGTACCTGTAGGGAAAATGCCAATAACAAATTCAAACATAACTGTTAACCTTTTTCAATACGCCTAGGCTTATATGACCGGATATAAATACGATGCTCTGATCACTTGGTCTTGTGAATACTGCATCGACTCTTATATCTGGGAAAGAACTCCAAAAAATGCTCATTTTTTCTTCCCTGTACGAATGTCCACGAACATCGAACCTCCAATAATACATATCCTAGAAGATTTACGAAGCGGTGTGTTATCTTTCAAAAACAATACGGTGCTACGTGCAAAAATATGCCTTATTTGAGTTACCCGAATGAAGAAAACCTCATTTCGAATGTTCCCAACAGCGTCAAACTCGTAGGTACACAATTTTTTCTGAAGTTCGCCGGAAAGAGGACTTCCGTCGATCGAGAGTCCGTCATTTGCAGAAATTTTCCTTTTTGATTGGCCTATTAGGGTTTAGGAGAGAGAAAGTACTACCAAATAAAACGGCGTGATGGGAATTGCGAATAGCTTGGCATTTACTATTCACTAGCCACATGGATTGTCTTTGTATAACGCAAACAGAGTAACCTAATTGTTATATAATGTATACATCCACTGCAAATGATCAGGGCGATGTTATTTGCCTTTTCGACTTCGCACAGAATGCAAGGGAATGCAATCTAATCGCAACATAAGCTAAATTATTCATAACAAGGGCCGACTTTGAGAATAACATAACGGAGAAGAATTAAACAATTCAATTATACAAGAGAGTTAGATTAAATCTAATCCTATACTGTCTGCAAGATGACAGAGAGTTATATATGATGGAACTTTATACGTTTTTAGTAAATCAGAAAGACATATATCTTTATGTGCGAAGCATTACATAATATTCAAGTCTTTTATGCATCTCCCTTGGGAAACCTTATGACAGTTGCCGAAATATAATGGATCACTGCAGTATAGGGTGTGAAACGATAGATATACATCAACTCATTGTCTTTTTACTTGTTGGCGTTATGTAATGAGGTGAACATCAACGAAGGACTTAGAAATCTTGATACCATGAATGTATCCGAGGTCCAAGTTGAACGCAAACAAAGTTGTTATATTAATAAATTTGCTATATGCCCATCGAATTGCCATATTTTTCTGGCCGTAGTGGCTATAAGTATATGACAAGGATGTACGACATATTCTAAATTCGAAACATATTCTAAGCAAGTGTGCGTTAACTCCGATAACTGTCTGATATCTAGAAAAGTATCATTCATTTCTATTATTTACAAATATCTTTCGCATAACGTTGAATCGGAATGTAGATATACAAAAAGTAGTTTACCATATAGTTGCTGAATAGCGTCTCTATCATCCTCACTCAATGTAAAATCTTCCCTGTACCCTTGATAAAACGGCAGCATCACTGAATCAACTCGATAACTATGGCCCAAACCTAGAGCATGGCCAAACTCATGGGCAGCGACCATGAACAAGTTTGTTCCTGCCAAAAAAGGAACGTGTTTTGAACATACGTAATTTTCGCTTTATCAATAACTGAATTTTGCTGATGATCACATTAGCTCAAACTTTAAAACCAGTAGTTAACGTTAAGGTACCTCGAGCTTCATCCGCTGTGTAAGTCCATGTTTCATCTTCATCAAAATGCACATCGCCGCTCCGTAACCCCTGACCGGGAAAAAATGCATGTGCCAAGGTTCGTCCGTTCCCATCAAACGGATAGCCATCATCGTGGTTCCCACGAAGGAATGAAATCAGAATATCTTCTTCTCCCAGCCAAACCTACAGACGATACCGAAAAGTATTATATTACTCTCCTGGCTGCGAGTATATGTTTATGATATAGTGTGTGAATATATAAAGAATATTTAAGTACATAGCGGGACTTAGAAGGAATGCATATTCAAAACTCAGGCCTATAAACTAGCATTTATCAATACCTTTCCGTTTTTGTTATTATCTTTCTATATACATATTGCATGTAAAACGTCAAAGGATATACTTTCTCTTATGCCCAAGAAAAATATTGATTCTCACGATTTGGAAGTTGTAAATATGCCAACCCAAGAAGATTTAAAGCTGAGTTAGCATTTCGGATAAAACCAGTTTAATAGCATTCGGAAATATAATACCTCCTCAAAGGCTAACGACGTGTCTCTGCTCCAAACATCAAAGGCTTGCGCGATTGCCTCCCGCAGTTGTACTATGGACATGTCGTCAGTGTAACTGCCAAACCTGTCGTACAGCAATATGTTTAAATCAATATTGGTAGGCGATACTACAGTATAAGTGTTTTTTGGATTCAAAACTATGTAAACAGTCAATTTATCACGGTCAACGAAAAGGCAAAAGCTACAGGCCTAAAAGTACGAAAAGGCCAAAACGTAAAAGTAAACCAGTGATTGAGGAATGAACCGAGACAAATCTCAAATCGATAGAAAGGCACAAAGTAAAACTTAAAACTCATGTACAGTACTAGTACTGTTTGTTCACTTACAACATATGGTGAAGCAAAAACAATTACAGAAATTAGTAACATTTGGATCAGAAATAAACATCGATGAATTACACCTAGAGGAACAATTACAACCAAATGTAGCCTACGGGAAGGCTACTATTGTAATTGCAATTCATTACCTATAAGATATTTTCGAATTTGGCCACTTCCCCAGAGATGAATATCTCCTGATTCTCCGTATGTTGTGCGTTTGGTCCGTTGCCCGGTAATCGAATTCATATTCAACAGTGCTGTTAGATACAAATTCAACCTCTCCAAGCGAATGAATGGGTTTTATTCTTGCTGATAGAACATCCGCTACTCCGCATCTAGGAACGTTCATTTTTTGTAGTGTTTTAAAGTCCAGCACCCCGGTTCGATTTATTCCCGCAAAATTTTGGAATTTATCCAAAGCTTTGCTGAACTCTTGCATGGAACGAATTTCGAAGTCGTTATCCTTGCGCAAGTAACCGAATTTAGCAAGGTAATCCTAAAGAAAAAATAACGTGTTATTAGTGTTGGATGTATGTGATGGGAGCTTAAGATATTTTGAGATCTTACCATAGCCAGTTTAACATCGTGTGATTTTCCTGTTTTCGAGCGGAAAATCGGAATTGCCTCGGGTAGCGTTGGAAAAAATATTACAGAGATCCCTACGAGATATGAAGCTATCGCTAAGTTTACCATTATCATAAAGAACTATTGCGCTCATAGATGCATGAAAGTAGTCATCAAGAATCGGCACTATGAACTATTACACTGTTCTAGATATAATTGCAACATGTATTAAGACAGATTATCTTAAAGCTCAAATTTGATCTCCTCTCTAGATCTAAGAACACTGAAAATACCCACCAAGCGCTTAGCTGGTATCATAAGTAAAGCTACGGATAATCTTTTCTAATCGCTAATAAGAAATTTCTAACTGATGATAAATTAAATAAAAACAATAATGTGAACATATTAATATTATAAAACACAAATGCCGTATCTCTCTTCATCTTGCATGCTTATTCATAAAGTTCTATACAAAATTCAGCTGGTTACATAGCGATAGCTACAACCCTTCTATTGTTCATCTCTACTTTCATCACGAAGAATTCATAATGGAGTAATCATACACCTATACAGAATATACTCATGTTACTATGATGAAACTACACTCTTTCAGAACTAAGACAAAGCAAGCTGGTCGAAAATAGGCAGATTATTCCAAGATGTAGTGTGTCTATATACAGAAACGTAGTCCAGCAGTCGCGATTGACGTTTCGAATCCCTCGAGAATTTTCGCCTTTTTACGATCGATCAAGGAACAGCGTTCCACGCGTCTCCTATCCCAATTAGCGACTCACTATAGCACGAGGTAAAAGTATTTTTTCGTCGGTGGAATAAACGTTATAGCCGATGCAGTGATTTTCGATCGCTAGAAACAAAAATAATTAGGGAATTTTGACCTCACTCTAAGCCAGCTGTTGTCCAACGATTATAAGATCGTAATGGAAGAGACTGATAACACGGTTCTGACAGAATGACATCTCCCGTGTATGTGTACACAACCATGGAGTGCTCTCTAATTACATCTAAAGATTCCTGTCTATTGAATAGCTTTCATTATTTCCGCCTTCTGCAGTAAATGCTGAACTCGATCGCTCCCTCATGCATAAGGCTAACCTAAAAGTAAATCGCGATGGGACAACACCAAGTCGCCATCAAAAGTGTTGTATCAGTATAAAAAATACAGTTACAAAATGTTACTGAACTGCAACTTCTATCTTTTCAACAATTTTATCATAGGAATCACCCAGAACTAACATAGCCCAAGTACAAATTTCCACCTAGACTTCCAACTGCGGTCGACTCGACAAAGACAGAGTATATGAGTATAAACTGTACTATTCAAACTACTCCACAACATTGTCTCATTCTATACTCTAAATTGATATATATATATATACATTCAATACATGATACAAATATACGACATAGCGATAGAAAGTAATCATTTTACCACTGATCTTATGTTACTTAAAACTAGAATTAGCATCAACAGAAATAAGGCAAATAAACACAAAAACCTTTTAATTTAAATATCATGTTACAGGTACTTCTAATTTAAGAGAAACAAAAAATTATTTTGGCAATTGTGTCTTGTTTAGGGGGCAGGTCATTAGAGGGTGTTTGGCAGGTTTGTAAAATCTTTAAGATAACAAGTGCAGTTATATAAGTTGGCAAAACTAAGAAGTTTAAAATCTCCTATAGTAAAGGTCCTAGGTGAAAAAACAGCTATATTTCATAAGCATTTCAAAATAAATTTGGTATATCTGGAAAAGTGAATGGTAATGTCTTTTCTTGGCATATTTCAAGATTTATATAGAGGGCAAGTAAAAGATACAATACAGTATTATAAACTTCCTATTGAAGAACTTTTTTAGGCATTTGGAAGCCATAGGTAAAGCAGTATCAAAACAGATATCGGTAGAAAGAAACAGCAAAAACAGAATAATTACCTGATCACAGCCACTGTAGTCATTAGAGTTACATTAGCACTTCACTTCAAAATCTTCAAGCTCGTAGGCAGACACTGGGGGATATCTGTATTATACATTATTAATTGAAAAGTACCCCAATGATGCGCTTCTTAAAATGAACGGAATGTTAGATTTTACAATTGAATAGTATTTATTCAAGTACAAAAACCTGAAAGTGTTAATAGGAAAACATAAAGTTCTTACTTATAGGCCATGCTGGTCACTGTGTTGAAGTCATGCTCCTGACTTGTATCAATGGTCTGATTGGCAGGTCTCATTAAAGCTCTTGGCTTGCATGTTTTTTTAACAAATGTTCTTTTCGTGGTGGTATCGAAAGACTCCGGATTTCGTACCTTAAATAACAAGTTTTTAGGTGTCATTCATTTCATGGTCTAGTGTTAGGCACAAATTATACCGATGTGTTAAATTATAAAAAAAGAATCAACTGAACGATTAATAAAAGCAAAAGCCATTATTACAAACTGCTTGTCACCTTGGGAAGATTCTGAATCTCATTGCAAGCTTCATGGAAGTCACCATAGCGATGCCTTCGTCGAACTCCCCAGTCTTGGTAAGACATACGGTTAATGGTCTGATCACGAAATTTGGCCTTTATAACCTTAACGTTAGTGTGAGGTCTCTGAACCGTAGCCATTTTCTCAATTTTGCCTTCTCGGATTTGGAAATCGTGCTAGGAGCGAGAAAGACTTTTTTAAAATTTTAGAGGAACATATCTCCACCAGATGAAAGTCATATGGAGCATGGCCAAATCCTGAAAAGCTTCTGATCATTCCGTTGGATATTGTTGTAATATTAATTGTAATATGAACATTAACAGAGAATATTTATTACTATTACTGAGGGTAAAGTGGATCTGATATTTAACAGTAGCTGTTCAATGTAAAATACAAGTATTGGTATCAGAATAACTCACAGATGTCATTGTTTCAGTCATCATAGGCTCTTTAGAAACTTCTGTGTTGTCTGAAACCTTAGCAGGGTCCGGTCTTTTGTGCTCTTTCACATCCCAGCCATGATACTGTTGACGTTGTTCAGTTTCAAACACATGTCTATACAGAAAAAATTATCTCAAAAAAATCATCCAACAAAAAACAGACCATATTGCAAAGGTATTCGGAACACTGCATAATCTGAACCTGTTATTCATTCTTATTTCCAAAGTCGCGGGTGCAGGGATAGCTTGTTTTGGCGGTAACGGATATTTTTCTTTACGAGGAAAATCCGACTGATATCTTGTTGTGACCTCCATCCTAGGATGCACAGTTGATGCCCTTTGCTCTCTCTTCGCACTTTGTTGGGCCATGTGATTACCAGGATTGTATTTGAAGGCCGAACGGTGAGTTGTCTCAAGATATCTTTCCCCTGATCAAATGAAATTGCGAGGCTTATACAATGAAACAAAAGATGTATATTGAGATTATTCATTAATATTACCTTCACCAACTTTGATATTTGGATCAGCAGCTTTAACCATCGGCATTTTTGGAATGGTTTTATAGGGATAGTCTGTGTGAGTTCTTGAACGTAATACATCCTCGCCTTCTTTAGCTTGACAGAAATTTATGGATAAAGAAGTTAAGCAGCTAAATGCAGTTGGGTAGTATCTCATAAAAGAATGAATCGAAGATTAGAATTCACTTGCAGTAGCAAAATAGGCATTATAAAAAAAAACAAGATACAGAATTGCTTTTCTGATATACGCATCATGAGGATATTAAATAACTAGGAAAATCTTCTACATCAAATGCAAGCAAATGTATAACACAATTCATGTCAATTTTGCAATATGAAATTATACAAATCAGTAAACAAAAATATTACACCTCTATCGGGGAAGATTAAAGAGTGTGTGAATGATGGCAGTTCACCAAATCTCGGCTGAGGTTGAAATTTCCAGTCTTTAAAGAAATGTTTATTCATTGATTTTCCATCAAATTTTACCGCTGCTCTTTTTTTCTCAATATTTGTTTCAGGCCTCTGTGATTAGTGGAACACTGTTACTCATTAGCATAGCCATTAAAAATTGATAAGTAAAAACAATTTATACCTGAGTAATGACAGGGAGAGGTGATTTCCTTTTGAATTCATCTTTGTACACAGTTTCAGTTTGAAAAGGTTCTTCAGATATATCATTACTTTCTTCCTATAAAAAAACTCGTCTATAGTACTCAGTACTAAAGTGAGCATCAAAACTTTCTACTCACATAACGTTATGGAAATTTACGAAAGCTGGATAGATTTATTGTGTAAAAACCAACCTGAAGCCGATTGCAACAAATCAGGCCCCGTGATCATCGAGTGACTTTATAATATAGGCTTTGAATGAATAATGTATGTGTAACTTTAAAATAAACAATGTGTGTGTATTAGTAAATGAATAAATCTTTTAATATCTCGCAAATACTTCTTGCTCTGCAGACTCGATAGGCTAGCCCTAAGAAGTTCCAGGGTATTGTATCTCAAAGTGTATCAATCTAGTCATTTGTAATCAGGAAATCCAATACCCACTGAATAACCAAAGCTTCTGTAATTTGTACAATAATATACCGGTTTGATTAAATCTCTTTTAGCACTCAAGTCCTTCGGCACAAATATCTTCATGTTAGTTGTTTTTGTTTCCATCGGTGGATACTGGGGTCGAGGTTGATCTGGAGGTGGCTTCATACTCTTCACACGTACAAAGTCCCTAAAATAAAATGGATAAAACAGAATAAATTCCCTATACATACTTGGTCTACCATTTGGATGAATTACAAGTTTAAAAAAATGAAAAATGGTTATTTTGAGATACCTGTAGCGAACAAAATTGGAATAATAATCAGAAATGGCGTTCTCGCCAAGCTTTCCTTGGTTCAAATCCACATTCTTCGAGAAGAGTTTAATCACACGGGGTCTTCCCATGTTTCTCCTTCCTAATCTTACTTTAAGGATATCATGAAAAACAATGCTTCGATTGAAAATTGACAGCTTGATAGGAATATAATGCTGATAATACAGACAACAATACAGACAGAAAAACAGACGAGTAAGAGTTGCTATTTCAATATG
>QXVX01011225.1:0-15365 GCA_013436065.1 Halocynthia aurantium
TTGTTGAACGGTGGTAGCTTCCTCCAACGCGATATTCCCGGAGGTTGTGATGCAGAAGAACTTCCTAGTAATGTAATAAATAATACTAAAATCAGGTCAATGGAAGCATGTACGAATACAGCCTTTTGTTTTGTAATTGGACGAAGCTGATCCATCATGGTTAAAGTACTAATTGTTTATCGCATATGGAAGTAAAGCTAGGCACCGTTAAATAAACTATAGATGGTCCCAGTGGCCCTGCAATCAAGCAAAACAAGTGGGCGAAGGTAGACTACACCTGCGAGGTGACTGTCGCATTGGGAATTCCAATCGCAGGATTTTGAGCACCAGAAAATCTAAGTTGAAGTCGGTGGGAGATTTTGCAAGCGTACATTCAAGTGGGGGGAGAAACCATTAAGCTAGAAACGTGAGCTTGCATAAATGAACTCTTTCATTGAAATTCGGAGCATTGGGGCCAATACTAAGTCAATAAAATGCATTTGATGATATATTAGAAGACAAATTAAAGCTGTTACCTTCTGCTGATGTATCTAGCGGCGAAGCTGTCAAATCGGGATAGACAGCGCGAAAAAATTTGGTGATGGTGTTCAACAGTAAGCCCACAATGCAAATTGCCTCCACTAACCATGTTCCAACTATGACAGCTAAGAAATAGTTTGACACGGGAATCCATATTCTAGAGCAGTGGCTGTATATCTCTGGAATAAAATTAAACATCAACTATTGGATAAAAATAATGTATGCACAGCCCTAGAAACAAAATATTTATAACTATATAAGTAAAGAGCGATATTAGTGCTATAGTACGGTGGTGATTAGAATAAAAAAACAAACTAAATGCGGTCCAATGTAGGGATTCGAGTTATTAAAAAAAGACATTACAACTACAACCCTCAAATTTCAAAAATGAGGTTATGGTAGAATGTGGTATGCCTCTTTTTTGAGGATTGGTTATAATGCCTTATTTTTTTAATTTGATCTCTCTGAACTTTTAGATACCGGATCTATGTTGAATACTAATAGGATGAAGGAAAATGACTTTTTTTTTAAACTTACTCACCTGTTTGACAGACAGCTTCCAGGTAGTTTCCCGGGGAGCATAGGCAATGTGAGGAACACACCTCGGTGAGTGGTGGGATTAAGGACAAAAGAAGAGGAATAAGCCAAGCATTCACGATTAAAAAAATCGCCCTGTTCTTGCGAGATTTTATTGATGTCCTCTGTAAAATACATGATTTATTGCGGATATGGTCTGGAAATTTCTTCATGGTCTAAAGTCTAAACTCTAAACTCTAAAAGACTGGATCAAAAATCAAGTTGCTGGCTATTTACCCATGAATATGATAATGCCTTTTATACAGTAATGCCCTACTTGACTGTAGTAGCACTGTATTCATGTCTCCGGGATCAAACTGTGTGTGCAAGCCCTATCTTTTAATTTAATTTCAGTCGAGAAAATGTGATACTTTGTAAATATTTCACTGAGTTCATTACATGGTCACTGGTGTCTCAGGTTAATTATAATAATCAAAACCCGGTACATCTTGATTTAGTCGTTGTTTGATTTAGCGCCAACTGCCAACAAATATCGCACGGCATGGCATGTTAGTAGTAACTATGAAAAAAGGTTTATTTTTGTCTTGGTCTAAAGAAACTCAGTTATAAAAAATGAATTTTCATTAAAACGAGACAAAAATAAAAGTTTCTTTCATTGTTACAACATACTAGCTACTGCTGACTGTGCGTACAATATTTGTTGCCGGTCGTCGCTAAACCAAGTCCCATGAGCTGATGTGAGGGACTTTTTTACTATTTCAGTGTGAGATTGATGGAGTCATATTCCTGGCAGTGAGTGTTTAGGGGGACTGTAGCTCCTGCGGCTCGTATGGACGAGCCGCCACTGTATAGTAGGTAATGTTCCAAGAAATCTTGGCATCAACGAAAGATTCGTTTGATGTATATGTATTGTGTTGATTGTATCTAGCTTCTATCATACAATTACTGAACTGTTCATGGGTATGAATCATAAAACAGTAAATAGAAAATCCATCTAATAACTTATTAACTCTTAGCATAAACCAGTAATGTCTGAATAGCTTAAAAAACTTATTTACTTATTCATATTGTGTCTATGAATAATTCAGCGTTTAGTTGTTCAGGCCTTGTTGATTTATTATTAAAAAAATCCAAAATTTGCCTACGGTGTGACACATACTGTACAAATTTACTGTGCCGCTGAGTTATATATATATATACCTAATTTATATACTCACCCGGGTAGTGTCAGTAGTAGGTGTTGCAACAAATCTTCCAATAAAGTATGAACTGTCTCGTAGACCAAATATGAGTGCACCCACGTTAGCATTCATAATGAGGAAAACTGAAGCTGTCAGAGAGCGCCCAAATGTCCACCACCTCATCAGTGCTCTGTCCTCTGGTTTGTCATATTCAATCCTGAATTGGTCATACAATGCTCATATAGTTGTTTAAAATTGAGTAGTATATCAATATAAAAGTAAATATTGGAATTTGACTATTTGTGATAGACTGTGTCATTATTTGCATGTTTCTACTGTAATTCAGTTCTCTCAATTTCAATTATATTTAGATTCAAACTATGTTAGGGAGGGGCGAAAGGGGTATAATATCATGTGTGTGATATAAAACATGTTGTCTAATCGAACACATCTGGACACTTCTTGTCTACATTGGTGGAGAATGAGAAAAACTGTGACAACTGCGGGTGTAACACTTTGTGAAAGTATCAAATGATGTTCAATTGAAAATTCAATTGGGTAGCATATTACACATACAATACAGTACAATCCTTTCAATATGTTTGACACAGTTACTTTGATAGAATAACCGATTGATGACACAAAACAAGGGACAAAAATGAAGATAGTTTTCAAAGCAGTAGTAATATTTCATCAATGAAATGTATTCATCTTGAATTCGCCCGCATTTTATCTCGCACTTGTTTCAGGTAGCATAGCATATATTCTGTTTCGGTTGGGTTTATGTACATACGTACATATGTGACATTTAATGAAATTTATAACTCTTTGAATCAATGATATATCTACAGTGGTGCCTCGCAGCTCGAGCACACATAACATCGAACGCTCGAGACTTCGAACTCTAAATTCAAGAAAAATTTAATTCAGACTTCGAACGATGCTTCGATGTTCGAACTTTGGACATGGTGAAAAAATACAGTGGCTGCGTAAACGCCATTTGTTGTGCGCTTAAGTCGAAAAAAATTCGTCAATTTAATAGGGATTTTATCAGGACCATTAAATAAATTCAAGCGAACGGACGTCGAAGTAACAAGCTTTGACTGTATTCAGGGCATTGTGTCATTTTTACTTTGAATTATGTGTATTTGCAGTTTAAATTTATCGAAATGGATTCGGATAAGGGTCTGGGTACGGATTAATTCACCTTCCCTTATTTCTAACGGGAAAAAATGATTTGTACCTCGAACAATTAATAGTTCGAACGGTCTCGTCAAACAGATTATGTACGAAGTACGAAGCACCACTGTAATAAGCTGCCGTTCTATCTCTGCATATAGTCGTTTCAAACAACGTTTACCGCACAATGAGCCTACACCTGCAATATGTAGAGATTCTACGTTGTGTGCTGATGCGGATTGCATATTCTGGACATATTCGAATACTGATAACAAAATATCCGTGGTTACAATTATTAATCATTTATTTTACTACATTTTTTCGATAGCCAGATCTTCACACTACTGTATTTATCTTATATTGTCTTTCATTGCTTGTTCAGACCATAGTTAAGGTTTCACAAGTTCACAAACCTGTACGGGTTAGCTGAAGCCATCTCGTTGTATGATACGATCAAAATCGTGCACAATCCGAACGAAATATTGGCCGCTAGCATGCTGGCCACATAGGCATAAACGAAATTGTGTCGTAACTTGCCCCGACTCCGTATGACCGAAGTGATTATAACGGTATTCAATAGGATCTATACACAATGAAAAAAACACAATTTTTTAGTAAATCTGTGTAAATAAAAGTAATGTTTTGAATTGTACTATATATGGCAGTAGTTCTCAACCTTTTTTTTAGCACCGGGGCCAAATTCATTTTTTTGTTTAACACAAGTAAGTTGTGCTTCAACGATGTTTTGATAAAATATTTTCAAACATAAATAATATTTTTTTAACTACATTGGCGAGTGCAGCACGAAGAATGGTCGAAGGACGCATGCGGTCACTGATCTATGGTGTGATCAGGGCTAATTAGTCGATTTCCTAAAATATGGCTATTTTTCTATTATCTCACAAATAGGTGGTTGGATTACGTTACTAGTGTGTATTATAATACAACTGAAAGCGCAACAATTGTCAATAAAAACAGCAAAACAGAGCTTATTATTTGTACACCATGAAACACAATTAGCGAATAAATATATAAAGAAACTCAGTTCCTATTGTACAGTAGCATGTGAAATCAAGCACTTCGAGTCAGTTGAGGTCTATTGATCTAGGATTCTAGGTGATATCAGTATTGCGCAATATCATTCGTGTGAAATGCTCTCCATTTGGTTCGTAAGATGTATATAATTGCATGATTCAGTCTCTATTATGAGTCAATATATTAACACAGTTTAAAGTCAATATTAGCCGCATTAGTCCTGAATAGCCGCATGAGATTTTCAGTACACTTGTGCAGGATGGTGGGAAATAGAATAAAAGTGAAATTAGAAATGATGGATTACGGAATGAGGTACATAAAATGTGAACTCCTCCAACGTATATTCCGAAAATACGAGTATTGTAGTCGAGAATTCGAAATGGATCATTGTTTGGATTCCTTGTGATTCACGTCGGAAATCGTATTTCCGGTTGTATTCTGTGAAATTTCTCAATGTAGGATTCGTAATGGGAATGCGAATTCCCAGGTTTTTATGCAGAAAGCCCTCTAATGCTTAGCTCTTTAATGCATGAATTTACTGAGTGGTGGTAGCCTGGTATTTGAGTAACGTGTCAAAACCAGACCACACATGTTAACAAATAGTTGGAAGTAAGTGCACGTACTGTATACGAATACAAATTACTGCCATAGTCGTTGCAAGAAATAATGTGATGGCTATTCGAACTTTAGGAAATTTTACGTAACCCTAACTCGGGCTAACCAGGTTCGAGCAAAACGAAGTTGACTGCATGTAATTTAATATGGATTTTACCAGGAACATCTAATCAGTTGACGCAACCCGAATTTTAAGACAGCCGACGTCGATTTGACGAGCTTTGACTGTATTTAGGGCATTTAGTTCTGTTAATTTAACCTTAAATTGTGCGTATTAACTGTTTAAGTTCTTAGGGCTAGACTTGACGCATGTTTCGATTTTGGTAAGTAACTTGATTACAACTGAATATGTCACCTGCGCATGGCCAATTTCATAGATTGCGTTCAATACATATTAAGCATGACATTGCGTGCAGTAAGACTAAGTGGAGTATTACAGGTCAGCCGGTAAAACTATACATACTACTTATATAGAGAGACTTTCAATGAATAAAACATACACGGGCTTATTGTTATTACTTTATTTCCATTCACAATATTTGTATACCTATTAGCTGTGAGCGATTAATCACGGTAGTGATTTTTCCAGGAAATTGTTTCAATGAGTACGTGAGACAATGCATTCTGAATATGTGGGAGGAATATAACAACACTCTTAACCAGTCTTTCGAACAAGAAATTTCCTAAACCCTTTGATATCGAATCATGAATAATCGTACAATAGCGATACGTAGCGAACTGAGTAAATATCACACAGAATACAATTGACAATTATTGTATTCGTTTATGCAATGTTGATCAGAAAACCTTAGACTTTGTCAGAATATATGTGAACGGTTAAAGAAAGGTGTGCCGGATATTTTACCAGCATTATTTTCAAGTGACATTCTCATATATATATATATATATCTATATATGTGTTTATTACAGTAATAATAACCACGAATGTTTATTTACCTATTTTGTTTTAATGGAATCAAATGTAAGCAATTGAATATTTACAGTAAAATATGCAGTACATATTACCTGAGTTACAGAGCTGATAAGGAAGTATATATATTCAATTCTTCTTACTGGTTGGCAATAAAAATCCGAAGATGAGATGCTTCCATTTTCAAAATTCGTTTCGTTGTTTAATTGCATTGTGCTTACAGATAACAAAATACACAAGAAGAATTGTTATTTCGTGGAATCTGGTATATACTGCTGTAGTCGAACCATACTTTGTTCTTCACTATGTCATGCAATAAATAAATGCTTCTAACATTTAAATTAACCTGTGATAATTCACACCAAGCATTCAACAACCCTCTAAAGTCTAAAGACTGTTTACAGCGTAGTTGCTGTCACTGCTTGGGAGGGCAAGTCATTCCTACTTCCGTAAAAGCAGTCGAGCTCTTCCTAAAAACGTATATTGTACAGGTGTGAGGTTATCAAGAAAATTATTTGCTTAAGCAGCACAGAACATTTAAATAGTACACACTATTATTATTAATTATCCATCATCATTGTACGCTGTGTGGTAAACTATTAATTCCTACTCTCATCATACATTTGAATGCGCATTAGTCGCCGTTTAATCTATATGTATATTTACATGTACATAAAAGAGAATATTTGCCCACCATATAAAAACAAACAGTTCGACCGATTTTAAACAAATTTGGCGTGGTGACTTAGGGCATCTCTGCGCAGGTCTTGGCGCTGTTATTTTTTCGCAGCAGGGTGCCCCGGAAAATACTACCCCCTAGCGACTAGAATACCACGCCGAACGAAACAATTCTTCGTAGTTTAATCGTCTTGATATCGCTGTATTGCATATTATACCGTCTAGTCTGCTATGGTAAATGATATTACATAAGATCATTCTGCAACAATCTGAATCGTATAGAGAGGTACAATGGAAATGGAAAAATTGGTGGCGTAACCACGTTCCATCTAAATAAGTCATGAGCTAGGGTTTTGTGAAATGTAAACTGTATTTGTTGTTTATCGTATGTTCCAGTAAACCACCCTCATTAATAATTGAAACAACATTTCCAAACAAAATTTAGGTGACATAGGGAGAGAAGCAGCATGACTTTCCAATCTGCGGTAATTCTTATTCCTTTCTTTAACACTTCAAGCTGCCTCACACTGTCAACATCGACTGTGTTCTTTCTGATATTGAACAACACACTGGAGGAAAATAAGGAATAGACGTCACGAAATAAAGAAAAATTTATAAATACATACTGCACAAACTGAGCGTGATAGGACACATAAGGAAACGCGTCAGAGAAGTAGCAACTGATTGACATTACTAAACAGCATTGCATTATGAAAATGAATACCCCTCGCGGATGACCATAGTATAGAGCCCAGTATAACTTGATATCAATGTTTACGGTTGATAAACATGTTAAAGTTCCGAGTTTCGTCTATGATTCATGATTACGCTAATACTGTTCAATATCTGTGATCATGATATGACACATGGCCACTGTAACAGTTAACAAGAGGACTTCGATAACACAACTACGGCGATTACGCTGTAACGAATGCGAAGAGCATCATTCTGAAACTTACGCATTACTATTCATGATATCACACATGGCCACTGTAACAGTTAGCAAGAGGACTTTGATAACACAACTACGTCGATTACGCATCATGAATCAAATTGGTTCAATTTGAGTTCAGGTTATATGGTAAAATTCTCTGCAACTCTCCGATCTTTGGACATGGGCGCAATTTCAATGCCGCTGTAATACGGACAGGCCCTACAGACTATACTTCGTTCGTGCCACCTGTTTCATAGCTGCGGAAGGTTGTAATGACAAGAAGTTTGTATACAATCGAAGCATTCGTGACCATTCGTGAAATTTTCCATTTCTATCTTTCAATTGGAACCCTAAATTTAACATAAGCAAACGCAATAATCAAAACCTACAGTATCTAAAAACAGAATACAGGTAGACCACCGATTGCGGCTCCGTTAGGTCCAGCACCACTTTGGCTAGCAGATGCCATCTATTAACCATTCGATGACACGCCTCTGACACACTAATTAAGATCTTTCCATATCTCTAAAGCATTATGGGCTGTTAGAAACAAATATTGTATTTGAATTAAATGACTAAATGAAATACATCGGTGTAAATGATACAGGTATGAAAATAATGATACTAAGATACAAAGGGTGGATGAAAAGCAGACGTAATGAGTGAGAACGGCAGTGGCTTCACTAAAGAGACTATTGAGTTATGGGTACTGCCCGTGAGCAGGCAGTGAGCAGGCAGTGAGCTAGTCTGAGGCTCACGAGAAATGCACTATCCGTTCGTATTTTTTCCAAACCAAGAGGTGCCCGACTCCGTTTCCTGAAAATAGGTGGTGTACCTAGAAACTGGTTTACTAAGAAATACATTTCCTGATTGTGAATGTGCAGTGTAATAGATATATCCCACGACATTTACACGGTAATGTATAAGTAAACTTTCCACATTCAGGACAAAGACAACTTGGTTATTTGACCTAATGCTAATTTTATCGGACTCGTGCGTAAAAAGACTAGCCTTGTTTTCGAGTATCTCCCCGTGACCAACTGGCGATTTGGCGATAATTAACAGAGCTGTAAGATCCAGTTAATTGTTGCATAAAGGACTCAGCCTGTAGGTCCCGTATCTCAGGGCCAGCGTAACGCTGATCTGGTGGACAAGTGGACAAGTTTTCTCCTTTAAATCCATTTTGGTCTCTTGTTTCACGTTGACAAATGTTTCTTTCGATTTTGCGGCGACAACATGCCGAGCTATAGCGTCGGCATTTACTCATTCCTTTTTTAATCTTGGCGATATCGTTAAAATTCCAACAGAGGTGTGCAATCTACGGCCCGATTTGTCAGTTACTTCTGGCTGAAGTCGGAGTTGCAACTTCGACACATTGTTTTGTTTAGTTCGCGCACGTGGGTGTTTTCCTCACCAGACCGATGCTACTATTTCAAGCCTTGGTTGTATTGCTTCACAACGACAACTTATTCCCTTACGATCATACCACGAGCGATAATAGTTGGTAAACTATATAATAGTGACTCTTCGTCCGAAGACAGGAAATTCGGAATGCCTCCGGTCCCGCGGAGTAAATCGTTTCACCTATCTATTTCGGGAATGATGGTACATGTTTTAAATCTATTTGCTTGAATACTGGCATTTTCTTATTTTTTACGATTTGAATTACAATAGAACTCTGCTCTTATACCATAGTCTTTAAATATATAAAGTATTTAAAGATTATGGTTATACCATTAAAGACTATGGTTATACAGCGGGAGTTCTAAATATAAATTAAAAAAAAAGAAATGTTTTTCATGAACTTTGACCTTGTCTGTGAAGTACAATATCGTGTGAAGACAAACAAACACACCACTGTCAATCTCGTTGGAATTTTATATCAAACACGTAGCCCTCCGTACTATTGATTGAAGTATCTCTCAGGTTTAAAAAGAGGTTGGTGTTCGGGGTAACAACTTATGGGTACCCCATGGTGGTTTGGGTAAACTTTTACCTTCCAGCATCGATTGATGTCAGGACGTCACCCATATCGGTGATTTTTGTGATTGCGATACACTATAACTAATCCCAAACGCAAACGAACTTGTGTATGGTGTATAACCACCCACCTATAACTGTGGTGTATGTTTGCGTAATGTGAGGCCTTAATTTTTTTCCCAGTTTGTATGTAACAAGGGTTGTTCATGGTTAATGTTCGAATCGAGGGATGTGTGTGAGTGTCAAGTTTATGCTTTTGTTTCTGCCAAGCAATGAATTTCCTGTATTCCTGTGACGTCATCACATGAAAGTACCACTGTGCGAGTCGTCTCGGTAACGTGTCCACGGAAATAATCTAATTTTTAACTCCAACCTGCCACCATATTTCCAGAAGTTATTTATGAATGGATAAAGAAACTTTTTAGATCAATTTCGGCCTCGGGGTGGCATTTGCTGCGCCTTTAAAAGCCCCGAACAAGCATATTATAACATTTTTACTTGAATGGATAACGCACAAAAAAAAAAAGATTCTGCTCCACCCTATAATTCTAGAAAGTGGTGGGTGGTGTATAAAATCTGAATATTTATTTCTTTATGCTATCGATAGTTTTTTAAGTTTTGAATCTGTGCTACCGGTGATAAAATGGAAGAAAATACAAGCAAACTGGAAGATGAAGAGAGGCAACAGAAAAAGGAAATGATAGCTGCCAGATTGCAGAAGCGTGATGAAATCCGTAATGAAAAAATTCAGAAGAGGATGGATGGCAACATCGAACGAGTGGTGAAACAAGAAACAACTAATTTTTTCACAACACATTTCAAAGAAGAGTGTGTTAGAATCGATGCTGAATTAGCGTGCACTGCCCTGAAAGGGGCAAACAAGATGAAAGTAGCGGAACACTTCAGTGATTTAGCAGAATCTTACGAGAAGCTTTTAAAATTCGTTAACGATTCCACCGTTTTTCTACGGCCGTTCCAACTTGAGCAGGCACAGAAAACTTTGAATCGAATTCAGAACGATATCACCAGTAAAAAGCAAGAATTTATACCGAAAAAGAAATTCGCCTTCCAGTCTAAGAAAAAGAATGTACTCCCACCAAAAGGTAGGGTATTATGAGCTATGCTAACATGTATGGGCAGCCAATGAAATAGGGGACAATAGAGAATGTATAAAACTCATCAATAATATTTTTTCTTCTAGACATTCCTACATTTTAGTGATTTTCCCCATTCTTCTTTATTTAAGGGATGCTAAAATCCCAGTACCAGTGTCAGGTTTTGCTACCTGCTGCCATGCTATTATTTCACATTGGAATCATTGCCATTGGCAAATTTTGTAGCTCTAGAATAGATCTACTGGATACATTCACAAGTAAAGTATATATGAGTTATGTTATTGTGTCTATAATTTCTTGTAGATGATAAACCTGTTGAGAAGGAATCCTCCAAGAAGATATTCAGCTTTAAAAATGAATGTGGACTTTCTGACAAGTCCAATGAGATATTGACCCTCAGCGACAATGAAATAAATAAGAGAGATGTTTCGTTGGAAAATATTAGAGATTGCAAGATATTTTTGAAAGGATATCCTGGAACTCTGCACTTGTGTGATGTAGAGGGCTCTGTTATTTGCTGTGGCCCTGTTTCAGGATCAGTGTTTGTTGACAAGTTAGTATTATTTCCTATCCTGATCAAATATCATGAAGTTGATTAAGAAATTAGTAGAATAAATTATAGAGGTGGATTATAGTCATAATACATTCCATGGTATTCATTTTTAGATGTCAGAATTCTACAATAGTCACTGGTTGCCAGCAGCTCAGAGTTCATAACACAGAGGTGACCGACTTTTACCTCCATGTCACTAGTAGAGCGATCATCGAAGACTCCAAAAATGTTCGATTTGCTCCGTACAACTGGAGCTATGAAAACTTGGATAGCGATTTCGAAAAATCTGGTCTTGATAGAAGTACAAATAATTGGAATCAAGTTGATGACTTTAACTGGTTGGCGAATGACGCTGCTTCGCCGAATTGGACAATATTACCAGAATCTGTTAGAAAACAGAACTTATAAAGTAATAATTACAAGTGTTCTCTGTTGTATGATGCTCTTTAGTACCCATTTGCTGTCTGTAGCACACCTCTTCAATATTTGGATTTTGAGGACACTACACTGTTTAAGTGCAAGTGGAAATGCATGCTGTGCTCCTTTCATCAATAATATAGTATGTTCAATGTAGCTTAAAAAATTCCTCTTGTCAGGTCCCTGATAAGTTTCGTAAATGTTTAGAAATGTAAGTCAATAAGATATGTTAGTGTTTAATAATAAAATATCCGAATCACACATTCCATTCAGAGATAGAAAGATTGTATTTATATCATATATTCTAATTGGTCTGAAATCCTTCAGACAAAACTTGATTTTACACTTGGGTTCATTTGATGAAAAAAATTTTGAGAAAAGATCTAGTTGAAAGATTTTATCACGGAATATCTATAGCACAGAATTAATGTTGTGAAATAATTCTGTATTTTCTAAAAATTTCGTATGGTCTGGTGTGGGCTATTTTTGATTTAGCTTTTCGCTGTATAAGTACTGTAACAATATAGTGATGTTGAATAAATGTGGTGTGCTACAGACTGTAACTTGAAAAGTTGATCGCATGCTTTGGATGAAAGAAACAAATGCCAGAACGATAATCATTTTATAAACATAAGTTCTTATTAACTTCAGTAATTGATTACGTAAAATTATGTACTAGATTTAATTATCTTAGTTCACTCTCACATTGATTTGATTCGATTCAAAATATTTTACTAATGCAATTGTTGTTGCTCTGACTGACTGCTAATACTGTAATAATTTCACACACATACCGCAACACTGTAATTATTTTGTCGTTAATAAATTTGACATCCTTATATTCAATAGAAGACATACATTGTCACTGTGTCACTAACAGTGGTAGTTAATTAACTTATATAGGAAGATGTAGATAAAAAATATTATAAGAAGAATTGTGATTATGTATCACACTGCAGTGTAGCAACCTAAGTTTTTGTGAATTTTTGATAATTTTTTTGGGGAGGGAAAAATCTAATTTTTCAGAGGTTGGGATATCTGTCATTTTCAGAGATAACCTGTGAGATATCGTTGCAATAACATCAAATGAAACCAAGAATAGGATTTCTCTTCTCGGTGATATATGGAAATAGAATTGTGCACAATTATGCAGAACTCCCGTCGTTTTTAATTGTAAAATTGTCACTGTACCACCGCCGTACTTAGTTCATATCAATGCAGTGCATCATCTACATCGGAGGTGGGCAACCTTGTGGCACTCTCGGGCCAAATACACATAACCGGATGAGACGGCGGGCCGCACTTTTATTTCACATCGACTGACTTGCATAAAAAAAATCGATTTGGTTCTCTTGCAAATCAAATAAATCAACTTTAGGGACGCTTCGCTTCGCTATTCACATCAAAAAATGTCACTGAATTACTGTTATGGACCGTACTCTATTCAAAAACGGCAGCTTCCCGCGGGCTGCACACAGATTTTACGGTTACGATCACAATAGAACCCCGCTATTACATGGTCTAATTATTTATTTATTGTCTAATAGCTGCATTGCTCTATTTAAGAAAGAACACAGCGTAATTTCTAACGTGATCCAGTAGAAATCATATCATAGGCGTTGAGTTTCAAGTTGAGTTGCATTCCTTGGAGCGATACTTTCTAATTTGTAGGCTAAGGTTAGCCAGGTTCAGGTTACGTTTTACGTGTTGATCAGCTGCTGATGGTGCTGATTCACTAGTTTTGAAATTTAGATCACGAAGCAATTTTCTGGTAGGATAGCTGTGCTGTGGCCACTAAAAACTGGTAATTGCATGTGCGCTTCTTCCCCCCCGCCGACATTTCATACTCCGATATGAATGCAGTAATTCTCAAGGCAAGTTAGTATAAATAGATTTCGATGAAGTAATTCCCGTATATACGTTACCGAGACGACCTGCAGAAGCAAAATGATACCTGCATATGGAATATATACGTCATAGGAATACAGAAAAATCATTATTGGGCAAATACAAAAGAGTAAACTGAAATGAAATAAGATATATTTTGAATGAAAAACATTGTCTGGACTTAGTGTGGAAAATTGTCAGTGGCTATATACCCCCCCCCCCTTCTTAAGTGTTAGGTATCATCACAATCACAAAAATCACAGATATGAGTGGTGTTATAACATAAATCGATGCTTGGAGGGTAAAACACGTATTGTGCAAGTCGTCTCGGTAACATAAACATTGTAATTACCTTCTATAATACTTGTTTGCTAATATTTCTATTCACTTCGGTTGACTAGAATCACTAGATAAACTGAAATGAGTTACGATTGGGGTTCTGGATGGAAAGGTGGTGGAAAACGGGGTAGAGGAAGAGGATTGCCTGGAAAAAATGGCGGTCGTCTGCAAAAAAATGGTATATAATAAACCCTTTAATGTTTACTATACTAGAATTAAGTAATTGGTAATTTTTAACCACTTACCAAGTACCTCTTCTAAATAGAACTTTTAAACAGTTCATGATCAATAGCAATTGTCATTATGCAGTCATAAGAAGCTATAAGATTAAGCTCATTCAATCCAGATAGGTTAATAAACAAGCTGGGACTAAGAGACTGAGCCAACAGCTTCAAACCAATTAAAAATTCTCAGTGACAGAGATAGGCTGTCCAGACGTCCTACTTTTACAGTACTAGCGTTTATACTATATTCTGGCCTGGAAGACACTCAAGAGATCTTGTTTAGCGATTTCATTACCGTGCGATGGATTCATGCATGTTTTATCCTTTTTCTCAGATTTGAATCAAACCGGGATGCCATCTGCTGCTGCACGTCTACAGGAAACAAGACTGCAACATGTTGAAGTAAACCAATTACAATTTCTTTCTTCACACAAGTAACATGATATGAATGATGAACAGCTAGTGAGAAAAAATTAGGGAGACTAGTGGTGGGAAATGTTTTGTTGGACGAGCCTGTTGGCCAAACACTGTTATAAAAATTGTAATTTCAATTTTTTTATACATATAAATATACTACTATGATACTGATATATCATCTGACAAAACCAAAAATCTGATAAAAATTATATTTGTTAAACCATAGTTCTCATGTAAATTATATATCCTATATCAGTGGTTCTTAACAGGGGTTCGATGAGTCAGTCTTAAGGGTCGGGCAGAGGTCAAGAATTCTAAGAACTATTTTCAACAATACC
This sequence comes from Halocynthia aurantium, assembly GCA_013436065.1. NCBI lineage: Eukaryota > Metazoa > Chordata > Ascidiacea > Stolidobranchia > Pyuridae > Halocynthia > Halocynthia aurantium. The sequence goes on from QXVX01011225.1 coordinate 14,880, forward strand.
AGTGATTTTGTGTGCAACTGATGCATCGATTATTTTGTGCACTAAAAAATATATAACTCTGTTTTAAAGAAATCATATTTCATTTTTCCAATAACGAAGGGTTGGGTGAATGCACTGATAAAGCTTGCAGGGTTCAGACCTGCAATTGGGTTGAAAACCACTGTCCTATATTATCCACTTATCTTATTTTATTCACAGAATGAGAAGTTAACTTTTTGTTCTGTTTGCACTTTACTCAGGCTTCTAAACGTGCACTTGAAAGTTCTGTAGCCGAGGTTCGATACGAGTCATCATCTGAAGAAGAAGACTTGGATGAGGAAACGATTCTTTCGTCTTTAATGCGGAATTATAGAGGTAGTTAGGGTCGTAAACCGGGAAAAAATTACCGGTTGTAAAAGTTAGTTCAAATTCCCCTCCAAAACGGCAACCTCCTGTAGTATAGTTTTATATTCTATATACTGCACTAGTAACCCAGGTATAGATATT
>QXVX01011227.1:0-50454 GCA_013436065.1 Halocynthia aurantium
AATTTGGTTGCTGGGAATTTACCTAATCTGTTATTTGTCTAGATTTGTTTCAACTGTCGAATTCGGAAGTTTTCAATGTTCTGGTGGGCATCTGTTTGTCAAATATGTAAGCAGAAAATATGTTCAAAATGCATGAGAAAAGTAAGTGACATGCGTATTTATTATGCAGTACTAAATTTCGCTATTTAACCAGCATTTAATTTCCTATTAGATACGTACGCCAACTGAAGAATATTTGCATACTCCAGTTTACACGCTCAGTCCTACTTTGAACTCTGGAAACGTGGAGAGAGCGAGGAATTTTGAACGAAGGTATACAATGCAATCAAATTTTTATATTTACTTCCAAGGTGTTTAATATAAAATCTTTTTTAGTCTTTCCATAAACCCTTCCTCCGTTACACTTCGCGAACGGAATGGTTCCCTCCACAATAATCAGATGCTACGTCAACAATACAGCACTGCAGGTTCCTCTGTCGATAAAAGTCGTAAAATGGATGCCTGCGAGGAATGCTGTGATTTAATAACACGAATTATCCATACGAATAGCCTGGCGGCAATGCAACAGTCGCCATTGCCGAATGCTCACGAGTCTTCGACGTCAACGAGTCGGCGTGCGCCTGCGCCTGCGCCGTTGCTGAGCTCCTACTTTCGTGGAATTCCTAGATCTGCCACCACTGTCGGTTGTACTTCCGGTTTGCTATCTCAGCCCTCTGCTGTTTCAAACGGTTGTCCGCCATCTAGAAGTATCCAAAGGTTGCAAGCCGCCAATGAATAGTTATCCGTATTTCGTATATGGTTTTGTATTTGCTGTATATCGATTCAGGAAGTCTACAAGATATTCCTCATAGAACCAGAAGTCAAGCCATTGTCTTTCATGACCAAAAAGTACTGTCCTAAAATTCCCAAAAAAATTCCTGCACCCTGCCATCACTCAATCATAGACATAGCGGGTAAATTGTTTTTTAGCTTGTCATGTTGCTTGGTATATTTAATAAGTTTAATTTACGTATATCATTTGCTTTTTTGTTCTTACTTTGTTCTACGTTTTCGAAAATCATACAAAGATATCAGGACTTCCGAAATCCCGTGTTTTTATTATTAGCCTAGTAAATATATATGGCAGTATGATGAATTGCGCAAATTTCATGATAATATAAGACAGCGATTCAATGATGGCGCTTTCACAAAACCTTAAATCAATCTTGACCAGATGGTCGAAGCGTATTCAATTGCGCTCTATTACCATCTAGCGAATGCTTATCTTCAAACAAATGAGAAATAGAAGTGTATACAATTGCGCTCTAGCGCCATCTAACGAATGATTATCTTCATAGAAGTGAGACAGTCGTAGCGTATTCGAATTGCGCTCTAGTGACATCGAACGTGTATGCTCATCTTCATACAAGTGAGAATGCCACGTCTGAGAAGAACAGGGAAAAATCACTATTAGCGTTATCTACTTGCAATTATGTTTCAAAGGTATCAATACTACATTATATTGAAATATTTTAGATTGGTATATACATAAAGTAAGCTGAATCTGATTTACTTTTGCAAGTTCAGCATTGCATCTTGTCGTGGTTCTGGGTGGTCAATCATGCGTGACACGTGGTTGAGATCCTACGAATATTATTAGATTATATCAACAACGTTTTGGCTTCTCACATGTAGTTCCGTGAATGCAATATTGCCTACATAATCAAACTTTGGAACAAAGAAGCTTCATTCCGTATGACCATAGCAAGTAAGTACCAAATTTTTTCGTGTTTCTGGAAAATATTACGGAATATATGCTAGTGCAGAAATCACTCATGTAAGTTGTCCTTGTCCTTATTGAGTTCCCTGTATTGTAAGGATACAGCTTAGCTGATGCTGTCCCTGGTTGTGACAACATACACTAGCAGTGAAAAAGATATAGAAAATTCAGTAATTTCCATGCATTCAGTACAAATGTTTTTACACACATATTTTTTGGATAGCCTGTTGAGAAAACTGTAAACTTGGAAAAATGACTCTTAAACGTTCCAGTAAGTATTCCCCTGCATGCTTATTTGTTGATGTGATTGACCATTCAGGCAAAAGCCTAACATACAAATTCATTTTGGGTGATTCCTTGGATAGTCGAGACTTGATTTACATATACACATACGCTTCCGCATTGCGGCCATAGTCACGCGAAAATTGCAATGCTGAAGAACGGCTCTTGGACATCCGAGGATTACCAATTTAGGTTAAAGTAAAGGATGTTATAATTCCATATAACCATGAGAAAAAGTTAAACTCAGTAATGTTTTTGTTTGACATGGACGGGTACTTTTGTTTTCTCACCGTATTCCGGAATCAAATCATTACGGCTTCTAATTTTGTTGTTACTAGTGTTATATGATCACATTACGTTCCAAGAAATTGGATCTTTCTTTTTTGAGAGGCAGTAGAGAGTGGTAAATAAGTAAAATATATGATTCTAGTGGGAGGGATAAATATTTTAAATCAGTCTAATAGAGATTTTTACTCTTGCTCTTGTATTCTTCCATTCAAATTTTGATTTATAAAAGTTTTGTGTCAACTTTTCAAGTCAAAATGTGGGGTGTGACTTATACAGAAGTTATTTAAGTAAATGTACAGAAACCAGAGTCTGTATTGTCCTTCATAAAGTAACTTAATGGTAAATGTATCATAAACATTATTGTGTTCCTATTTAGGATAAGTTGTCCTCGCTTTTGAAATTGTAATTCAAATAAACAGAGAAATTATGCCACTTTGGATCCGTGCTCAGAGGTCATTATATTATCAGTGACACTTTGTTATTGAAATTGTACAGTGTGTAATAGTTCGATGTGTGTAATACAGGTCAGGTGTCAATACATGTTCATTTCACATCAAGTTCTGTGGAAAACTAACGTTTTATCGCTTGTACTTCAACTTCTGTGAGGTCTTCTGTTATTGGGCCCCATGCAGAAAGGGTGGTATGGTTTTACCTACCCAATACTTTTGAAAAACTTGAAAATCGAAAGTGTTTGCACTTCTTTCATATTTTCCACGTTCAATTACATGTTAATAGGTGTACAGTACTCGTATTTTCGAGCTGTATTGATGATTTATTATTTGCTTTGTAAATATGTATTTTGTTATGAAATTATCTATTCAGTCATTCAATCAAATACAGCACTGCCGGTTCTTGAAACCTTGCCGTATTGACCGTAACTAAACTCATTTGCGCGACTTAGCGCCGGACGGCGAGGAAAAGCCTTCTTTCGGCATTCTATTTCTTATGTCAACGAAGGATTTATCTCTCGATGACATTTCTATTCCCATTAACTCGACATATTTTTATTACTTTACGAAATCTATAATTGTCCGCTATTGTGTTCAAGCGAGTAGTCGGAAAAAGCGGCAGGTGGTGTTTACTGGGCGAGTTAGGTTTTGTCAACCCATTATAATATCTAAAACACTTAGAAAACGCCATGTGTCACTTTTTGGTAGCTATGGTAGAGTAAACTATACAATGGTTAGGCAGCACGTCGTTCGCATTCTTTGGCTATACCACACATCGTTAGCTCCTCCTGGATCTGTGCTTAATAAAATAAAAGCATGTGTGTGAATGCGAATATTACTTTTCATAATTTGCAGATAAGCGAATATGTATTTCAATGGAAAACATATGTGATTTATTTAACCTACATAAAATTGAGTCTAGATGTGAACGTATCAAAATGACAAAGTGTTGTCTAAAATTTGCTTGCAAAAGAATGCTACACAATTGGTAAAATTAAGCAGCGACCAAATGAACAGATTTAAGAGAAACTTAACCATTTTCCCAAATTCTAATTTTTATCAGGCGGGTGAATAAAATTTAACATATGGCAATAAATATCTGGCAATTCTAGGCGGTTCCTTCAATCGAGTTCCTTGCCCTTTCGTAGAAATTGCTATTAATCTCTCATCGTTTTGTCTGATCCAACACGCGACACGTTGGCGCCTCATTGTCGCAGATAAGACAACTATCTGTTCAACCTCGCCCCGTACATGCACCTGCCGCTTTTGGATGTTGTTATTGAGAGCAGTCGACAGGGGCAGGTGTTGGTACGATCTCATTTTTTGACGTTGTCGTCGCTAAGTGCTCATTCTTCGACCTTCCTTCGCGAGTAATTCAATTTTCCGCTATCATACTTCGAGCTATATACTGTAGTTGCGTATATTCGGTTATTCATAATTTTTTTCCACTTTTGCCGTTTTACTGCATGTTCCGCGCTATTAAGTGAACCTTATCGTGAATGGTTTTGCCTTAACATGTGTACGTTATTTAGCTGGTTATATTGGTTCGCTGTTTGTCATCGTAAGCAAACAATTCTAATGTGAATATCGATCGTTCATTCTTCAATGTCGTATAGAAATACTGTGTATACATTTATTAAAATGTCTAGAAATCTCCTCGGTAATCCGTTAAAGAAATTTGCCCTGTTCGCTTTATGGTAATCGTAGGTTATCGGTGATTTGCTCATTTTCCGGTCGAGAAATAGTGTTCTTAAAAATAATATTGAGGAGTAATTGTAATCACCACAAGTTGTAGACTTTTATTCAGTATATAGTTCACAGTAGATTATTCCCAGCGTTGTTTGTCATCGGACACGAGATCGGTGTGGGTTAATACAAGTATTATTGCGTCGTCGTAAATCGGAAAACGCATTTGAAAATGCAGAAAAAAGGGACTCCGTAATTTATCTCTTACCATATGTTACTTCGTCCGCGCGCCGTGTGCGTTCGTCATGCCGTTCTTCCGACTTCAAATCGTAATTGCGAAAATCTTCGTCGTATAGAAAGTATTTAGTTTAATAGATAGATGAGCATAGAAGTATTCTTCGACTTCGCTAGTTATTTCCTATTCCGTTTCTTATTATTATGTATTGATAACTTTTGGCAGAGGTGTATTAGTAATACAGTGTAGCCTGGATATTTAAGAAAAGCTAGCTAAAGATGTTGCAAATGATGATGGAGGATTTGCCTCCAAATTTAGACCAGAACCCTTATTATTTCGGAGCCAGCCATCAGCAGAATCCCCCCTTGACGCTGCCCTCTTATTCGTATGCTTCACCGCCTGAATCTTCCGCGACTGAATCCTTTAGTTATCAGCCAGTGGGAAACGCTTCGTCGACTCTTCCAAATGTTGGATACTACGCTTCGCAGTATATGAACGTACCGAAGCCTTCTGTACGAGGTTTTACAACTAGCAGTTCTAGATTCCAACCTTATATGACCGGAGCTTCCTCGACTTTCTGTACTCCACTGTCTACTCCACGAAATCAGATCTCCCTGAACGGTCATAGCGGTTCTGCTGCAGGCTCTTACCACCCCGCTAGCCTAGGGAATGTTAACCTAGTTAGTAGTAACGGCGGTAGCAACAACAGCAACGCGTTTACGAACGGTTTCATGCACCCGCAAATGATTCAGGAAAACCAAGGATACCAGCCCATGTTCAATTCTAACAGCAATAATAACTGCAGCAATTCAAATTTCGTTTATCAATCGAATGGAAATGCGTTTTACGAGAATCAGGTGCTTACATTTTCCTTCTCCGTTTGAAGACTTCAAAGTTTTCTCGATCGAGTTTTTAAACTGTGATATTGTATATTGTCATTTGGCGTTTGGAATCTATTAGAATGTGTTTCATTTTATGTATCTGAACGGTCGAATACCTTGAGTCGACAATACCTCGTTTGAAGTAGTACTCCCCGTTATAATCATGTGTTTTCATTCAGAGACGTAATTGTTGATCGTGTTGTTATTCCAGCGCTCATTTACTTCAATTTATTTCGCACTCGATCAATGCTAAACCAATTAGCGGTTATTATGATTTATGACATGCTTTTCAGTTTATTTGTCTTCGGCTCTGTGTGACGCCGTTGGTCTCCAGCCAAGATCGCCTTTGTTGGAAATTTATTACTTTAAGGGACGAAGCTAACGAGGTTTCATCGAGAAATTATGTAATCTGTGCATTCGAGCGACGTCTCGTAATATACTTGCCCCCTGTTACCACTTTACTTTCTTCGACTTAAGTAGCTAGCTGTTCGAGTCGTGTGATACTTGTGTCGTCTGTTTTTTTGTATCCATCCTACATAAGCAAATGGGAATTCATGCTTTGTATTTTATTTCATAATTGCCTAAACGACGACGCATCTGAGAAATGGTAGTTACATTGCAGAGAATTAACTTCCCCTTTTCCATCGTTAATCTGTTTCTGTACATGTTTTACAGGACACTGGATACAAGACAACATATACCACAAACAACTGTAGTCACCCTACTCCTTATTCAAATCAATTTACAGGTACAATAGTTTTCAGTATAACTGCATAACTGCATTAACCAAACTAAGAAGATGATGGCTTGTAGTTTTTATTCTACAATAGCTATGAATGAGACATGAAACTGCTCTTAATTTACAGAGTGCAATGTTGTGATTAATCTGCTAATCCTTTGTTGTTTTATTATCAGATAATCCTTCTGCAGGTGGATATCCACAACAAACTTTGCAAACAAACTTTGGATCAAGTCAAAACAACTTAATTATGGTAAGTTTATAATGAGTATACTATTTACCACAACAGATATAATATGTTATTGTGTTTTATCATATTTTTTTCCCAGTCGTACCGATCAAACAGTCCAGATTCCTTTCGTCAAGAAGTGAGTAATTTTATATTTTCTGTCAGTTAAATGGCAGATAAGGTTCTTTTCACCAGCAGCATTGTTCAATGCTAGAGAATTCATTTCATTGGCCCTAGGCACTTTTCTAGAAGTATTTGCATGGAGGACATACCTCACACTAGTATAAAGTTGAATTGAAATTCAAATGGTTAGTTTAATATATCCAGAATCCAGTAGTTCTATTCAGACTTATTAATTAGTATGCTATGTATTTTTCACACGAACAAAATGTAAGCAGTAGAATTGAACTTGATTTGTATCTAAATTTGGACAAATATTCAAAGGTTCTTTTTCAATAGAAATCAAAAATAATATCGCTATTTCTAATGTAAATGTAAACTAGCTTTACGAATTTTACCCACAAAAAAGTTCGAAGACATCTTCAACGATGAGACATGCTGGGGATGAGGTTCTAATACTGTGCTTATAGGTCTAATATAATTTGGATGGTGATGATTTGAATTTATTGACGCAATCTGCAGAGCTTTTGAAGGAAGGTCAACAATCTTATGCTTTTTAGGGGAAAAAGAAAACCTCACCCGAGACCAAAAAGAGGGGAACTAAGAAGAGAAAAAAGAAGGGTGGCAATGAGCCGACGAAACCTGTTTCCGCTTACGCTCTTTTTTTCAAGTAAGAAGTTGCGTGAGAAAATTAACATTGTTGACGAATTTTCTTTTCCATTATATTAATTATTTAGCATTGTTTTACCTTGCTCCAACGAATGCCAGTTGTGAGAACAGCTTGTGACCAGAGATCACATTGAATTTCTTGCATTGTAATCGGGTCTTAACTTCATTATTTAGGGACACGCAAGCAGCGATCAAAGCTGAAAATTCTTCGGCGACATTCGGGGAGATCTCAAAAATAGTGGCCTCCATGTGGGATAGTTTGAGCGAAGAAGCAAAACAGGTATATGGCTACGTATTCTATATTTGTAACTGATTGCATTGATGATGTGTTGTCTTACGTAATGCTAAAATACCTTACGCGCCGAGTCCTTATATGGAATAATAGGTTACTATTCTCTCATGAATTATGCACCCAAAATGATGTCACTGTGGTTCTAAGTACACCTTTCAGTATTTGATTACTATTGATGTTACAAAGTTATTTTCTCAATACTCCATAGCATGTGCACTGGTAATCTCAAAAAATATTGTACTGTCATAATTGCACACTCCCAGTCCAATTTTAATATCTCTTCCTTACATAATGTATTTTGATCGTGTGAGAAATTTTAATTTGTGTGATTATTGTTAAAATGGAGCAAGCCATTCACCTTAATTACTGTGTAACTTCTCTCCTCTCTTGAGACAAGAAACGATCCCTTAAATAATTGATTGTGAGATGCAATTGATGCCCTCCATACTTGCTGCCTATTCCCCACCTGCAGTGCTAACCTGCCTTCAGGCAATTTTACTCTTTTTGAAGGTAGTTGCATGAGCAAGGAGCATATTAAAGTACTCTATAGTAGTTTGATATGTGATGAAAAAATTTTCTATTATAGTATTCTTCCCTCTACAGGTTTACAAACAGAAAACTGAAGTGGCAAAACGGGACTACTTGAAGCAGTTGGCTTCATTCAGGGCAAACATGATTTCAAAGGTAATTCTAAATTATTTCTTATGGTGGTTATGGTTTGTTCAATTCATTTTGTATTTTTATTAGTTATTTCTAAATGATATAATTATTTCTTCATCTCCATAAGGGAGGTATGTTAGATGCAGAGGAAGAAGACCTACAGCCATTGTCAGTATTGAGAGAAAAGATGGCAGAGCAAAGAGCAAATTCAACTAGTCCGATACAAAGCTCCTCAAGCTCTAACAATTCGACTGCTTCTGTTATCGATCTGACCGAATCTCCTGACGAAGTTTTGCCTCCTCCACCGAGGCTGCGTTTGGCTCCTGGAGCAAGCCACGGAGGTGAGATTTTCTAAATGCATTAAACATCGTCAAAGAATCTTATTCTCATTCCCATACTGTTTCACCTGAAGCTAACAAACTGGCTTCATGACTTCAGTTCATAGAAAATAGGTTTGCATTTTGTTTGTGATCCGGTACATTGTATTTTAATGGTCTTTTGGTAGTAACAGCACCATGCTTAATGCCAAGATTAGTGATTAGCGGATTAGTGATTCCAGTTTGGAAGAATTGAATGATATGCACTGTACTCATATCCCCCTACTATGTGAGAATTTGTACTTTCCTAAGAATCACTAGCAATGTGTATTAGTACACAGTGCTTTCTTTTTCTAGGATTATTGACCAGTGAAGCTCGTGTGACGCTTCGACCAATCAATGTATCGACTAGCTGTTCTGTGCAATTGAACACATTACCACAGGTAGGTTAAGTTTCCGAAATCCCTTTGATAAGCAAAATCTCTGCAAGCATTCAATAATTAGTACTTTTTTCGAAGACTTTTACATCTCTCCCGAGATCGGCATCACCAATACCCATGATGACAAAGATTATTGTTCCGGGTCAAAATGGTGCTTCGTCTACGATACATGTCATCAATTCCATTCCTTCTTCCATTTCACAAAACACTCCTCCATCTCCTATTCAAACCACCATGGCACCCCCAACCAGCACAGCACCTTTCAGACACATTATCTTACGTCCTTTGTCCTCAACCAGTCCTAACCCTCCCACGACTTCAGGAAATTTAGTTTCTGCTACTCCCTCACCGCCACCACCAATACACCTGCGCAGCATAGTGCCACAGTCGAATTCACCCATCACAATACTTCCGAATAAGTCTGGACAGATTATAAAGGTTTTACCATCAGAATCGGTATGTATTCCTGATTACATAGACTGACGAAGTAGACAGAATACAAAAAGATTACAATTTTACATGTATGTTTTGATAACGGTAGTGCAGTAGAAAAGTAAAAGCAATGTGCTTGAATATACTTACTGGTGACATTATGTTGCAGGGTGGAGTGACCTTTTCTAGCGTACCTGGCTCTGTCAAAGGTAGAATCATTAAAATGGTGAATGTGGTCGGACATGCACGAACTACCAGTCCCACGGGGATTTCTTTCTTTCCTCAGCAAGTACCAGTAACAGTCGTCAGCCCTTCTATATCACAACCGGTGTCAGTTCATCAAAGCAATGTCCAACCTATACTACAAATGCTAGAACAAGAATCCAATATCCATATTCTCAATAACGAACCGCAAGAAATTCCGTCTATTAAAAATTTATCTGTTTCAGTAGCGCAGGTTTGTGGTTTTACTAACTGCAATATTACATCTGGAATATAACTTCCCTTTTTATTAAAAGCCAAGTTCTTTTCGCACTTTTTTAAACTATTTTTTTTATCTAGCAAGGGAATGATCCAAATGAGGTGGATGAGAATGCCCTGATGCAGATTCCCCAGCAGAATTTATTGCAGACAGATGATCTCACATCTGAGCGATCACTAGCTAACAACCAGGTAAGGTTTCATCAACTTAGTTCATTATTGCAAGCACGAACTTAAACATATCATTGTATTACTCCTTGATAGGATCCCTGTTCTTCCCAAGATATATCCGCTGACAGCTTTAGTCATCGTCGGTGTGTCCGAGACGGCTGCATAAATTTAGCAGTTTCGTGTCCTTACTGGGACAATGAATTTTGCAGCAATGAATGCGTTTACAGTCACTGCAGGTAAGATACAGCCACTGTTTTTTTTAATTTCACAAAATTTGCAAAGAAAATATATCTAAATGTCATGTATTGTTTCAGGGATGTATTTGATGGTTGGGTATCTGCTAGACAAGTAAGTGGTTCTGTTGCTTAGAGGGTGATTCAGACGAAGATGTTTAAGAAACCTGATTGAATAGACCTGTGACGATGACATGTTTGAATTTTATAATGCTCAATCATACTAAATAACCAGTGAATTTGCGTTTTGGGGAATGTATCTTGAAGCAATGGTTCAGGAGTCGTGAGTTTATGGATAAAGTGGAAAAATTGGCATATTTAGCAGTCTTCATACAAAAGGGTTCCAATGCTATATCTTTCTCATGCAACAGTCTGAAGGGTTTGAATGCTTCTGTTTTCTTGTTGCTTACTTTAATTTCCGGAATAGTGCACCTTACTACTTGTTTCATTTTTACTAAACAATAAAATGTGCCTGAAAAATCATTTTAGTTGCAGGATATTTTCTGGAAGGATTTTTCTTTCAATGATAATCTCCTGTTTATTGTGTTTTCTATATACTTCTATGCCTTTGTATGATTTGCCTGCTTTTGTTTTATGAACTTTTTATTGGTAATTGTGTTGAGTAGAATGTTTCCCTGAAAGATCGATCTAAAAGCTTACTGTCATTGTAAATTGTGCCTTGTGTTAAAAACGTGACGATCATCACACAAAACTGAAATCGGAGTACATTCCCTGGTTGTCGTTTTTCGAATTGGAACTTGAAGAAAAAAAAGATGTAGAACAAGTACAGTAATAGTGAATGGTTTTATGCACTAGTCATTTTTTATATTAGCCTCTACTCCGAACCATAAAATCTCGCTTGTGTCGGCAAAGTACGGTCACAGGATGCCGATGAATTCAAAGAGACAATATTAGGGATTCTCGTTGATATTATGTTGGGCTCTTTTTTGACGGCAAAACAATTTTTGCGCTTATATACGGGTGTTGTTTGGCCGTTGTTGAGTTGATACGCAATACAAAAAGCTAAAGACCATAAACGAGTTGTATGGCGAGACTAGATACGTGACATTTAAAAGTAAGTATACGAACACTGCGGATAAACGAAGGGTAATAAGAGGGCGCCACCCAGCGGTTGGAACTATGTCTGCCGGATGTTGCTGTTGAACAGGGGACTCGGAAGTTCGTTTTGTTCTGGTTTCTCCGTCGAAAGTTTCCAAGCTAAGCAATGTCTTTCCATGAATGTGAATTGATCGAACTGTTATTAGATAAGTATTTTGGTAAAATAGTCGCTCAAGTCGGTTCATGCCTGTGCAAAAATGGCGGCCAAACACTACGATCGCTTGTCAGAAAAGCTCATATTCCTAGAAAACAAATCAACAATAGTGTCTGCATATTGATCAAACACAAGTTCGTTGTGTTCTGCGACGAACGCAAAGAAATCGAATATAGATTCGTGATTGAGAGAGGTTTGCATTTGATCTACGTTCCGAGAGTTATTTATATCGCCGCAACACTCTACCAAGACATTGGCGAAACAATTATCAAGGAAATGATCGCTGAAGGGATTGCGAAAAAAGATTTCATAATTTCTAGAGTGATTAAAAGTCACGAGGAACGGGGCCTCACAGTCAGTGAGGGCACAATAGAAAAAAAATTCCAAGACTTACAAACTTCCAGGTTTGTTGTCACGGAACCAAAGATCAACAGCCCCGAGGAGGAGCACACAAGGGAAGAAGAAAATGATGGTCCGGTGGCAAAAAAACCGAAGCTGGAAACAAAAGAGGACTCGTGTTGGTCCGTAAATTATATGCGTTTCTTTCAATACTTTCGTGATCAGATAATTGTCGATGGTATTTCCCACCAGTATGACGCGTCCTGTGGCGAAATTGTTCGTACCATGCTTCGTATAAGTGAAATCACTACCTCTCCGACTGCCGGAATAACGCAGCCAATTTCAACTCATGAAATTGTTCACGCATTGCCAAAAAAAATTTCTTTGTCATCACAGTATGTCGAACAATATCTTAATCTGATGGTCAATGACTTGGATAGCTGTATTCAGAGGCCAAAAGATGATAGCAACGATATGTTCATCGTTAATTTGAAGAAGGCTGTGGCGAGCATATGCACTGAAAACGTGTTGTCTTACATACAAGAAAGACATGGCAATAAATGTTGTCGTATTTTTAGACTTCTTCTTGCCAAACAACACTTGGAACAAAAGCAAGTGGAAGACTTTGCTATGATTCCTTCAAAAGAAGCCAAAGAATATTTGTATTCTATGCTTGCCGAAAACCTCTTGGTGATGCAAGAAATTGCCAAGACGACGGATCATGCTCCTTCTCGTACTTTCTACTTGTTCTCCGTTGTGTTCCCTAAAACTGTTCGCACTCTGCTCGCGAGGTGCTACCAGATCTTGAAGAACGTTTTGGTTAGGAATAATCACGCCGTACATATCAACACTAGGCTTATCGAAAAGGAAGAAAAAATGAATGCCATCAAACGTAGTCTGAAAGACAGTGAACCAGATCAACTTGAAGAGATTGAGGAGATGTTGACGGCCACAGAAAAATCCCAACTTTCAAAGCTAACGCAATATAGTGATAAGTTGGGGAAAAGTCATTTGCAAATAGCGAATACAATTTTTGTGTTAAATCAATATCTCAAATCGTTGTCATGATGTATTTATGTTTCACGGCTTCAATGCCACAGAAAAAGACTAGAACCCTGAAAATGTATTGCGAAACTTGGTAATACATGGGAAAGCATTTCTTAAAATTTCATGCATTATATTCCTATATTAGATGAGCTTACAAAGGTATTCAAAATAACTCTCAATTCAAATCTCTAACAATATCGACTGTGTTTGGGTACTGTATATCTTTTAGCTGAAGATCATTTCGATAGCTCATTACATTATGATCTTGTGATGTTTCCCTTGGGTGTCTATGAATATCCGAAAGTTCAAAGAATATGAAATTAAATATTCATTAGATGTATCAGTTCATTTTTATTTTTGCTTTTCAGTTACAGATACTGCAACTGTATATTTAATTTACAGTATATTTTTTCTGTTTCAAGTTATTCATTATCTTATTGCATCTGATTTCATTCTTGAGCTTTCTTGGTTAGGTGGAAATAACATTTTTTCCCCTAATTTTTCAGAAGCTCGTACATTAATGTTATAGCTGTTTGAACTGCACAAATTTGCTATGGAAGATATCTCATCAAGAAAAGTAGATATAGAGAAGAAGTTACATGATGTAAGTGCAGTTAAAATGAGTACTCGATCAATAGGGTTACTGGTTTTTAAAATCCATGTTTCCTCTCATTTGTGCAGGAGCAAAACAAGCTTGCGATGTTGAAGGATAGTTTAACAAAGGCTGACTCTCTAACTAACAACATGGTGAGCAAATTTTATTAACTAAATGTATTTGTAATTTTTATATATATTCCTTGTGTACACTCTTCACCATTATGTAATTATATTAAACTAGCATGAACTATATAATCAATTTGAAAGAGTTTTACATTCATCACCTTGATAAAAATTGATTGTTTTGAAGAAGTAAGAGATTTTTCTGAATACCACTGATTTGTGTCCGACAAATAGAATTGCTCAGAGGTATGTTTCGTATTTTAATTATAGGTCACCATCCTCAACCTCTTCGACGAAAGACTTCATAAACTGGAGGAAACTATTTTGCCTGTGCATCGAAAGACTAAAGATCTACAGAGATTGCAAGATAGTATCCTTATTTACATCTTAATATAATATTTTAATCGTTAATTCCTCAGTTGTTTGTTGGTGTAGTCGATCAGTGGTTACAAAGCCAAAGAAACAGGGGAAGGGAGAACTTGAAATCAGTATTCACCTTAAATTAAAATATATCCTAGAAAAAAAGAAATGAGAACGTAGTGTTTGTTATTCCGGCATTTTCCTATACTTGATTTCTTCAAAGATATTGATAAGACCATTACGTCACTTGATCATGTCATCAGCTATCATCATGTTGCTAGGGAAGTGGAACCTGTTCTGCGACAAGGGTATGTATTTTTCTATTTGTTCTATTTTCATCAGTCTTAGAATTAAGCTATTCAATCGCTTGCTGTATTGCAGACCGGGTCGTCAAGTTGATCGCTACATCGCGCTAATGGAAAAGCTGACCAAGGCTGTTGCTTTCTTTAAGGAAAACAACCCCGATAGCCCGGAACTTAACACAGTGGTATGCACTAAAACTATTTTGTCTAAGAGCTTTCTAACATAGTTTTCACGAAGACTTTTAGGCGTAATTTATATTGAATATTAGCTTACAAAGAATCAATGTTACCCTGTTGTAGAATCAATTATTCTCAACTGGAAAGGAAGGATTGGAACAGGAATTTAGGGGTCAGTTAAACAGACATACAAAGCCCGTTCAGCCAGAGCAGCTGCTGTCGCTGAAAGAAAATGCCGGGAACCAGCTCACAGTGCACGTCCCGTCCAAGCCGATGCCAGGCCTGAATTCCTTGCCCGAGAAAGCCATCGGTGATCTGAGTAAAATTGCAGCATGGCTTGTAGGACCAGGAAGTTCTTCAGGTAAAATTGACCGTATATTTTCAATATATTTAAATTTGTTGTTCCTTAACTGGTGTTTCTTTTAGGTTTTGCTTCAACATACTCCCAAATCCGATCTATCAATCTCAAGGTCACTCTGTTAGGGTAAGTACTTCAATATTAATTACCTGTTGTTGATGATACCATGATTTCCATGATGATACCTTTGAAGTCTGATTAATTCAAGGTGGTAATGCCAAATGATCCTATGATCTGGAATTAACAATTATTCTATACACTCTTGTTTTTATACGAATATCTATCGCAAAATACATTATACATTAGCCTTAACTTTTCTTCAATATTTCTAGGTTGAAGGTCTATATTCGTGACAGGGAAAAGTTGTCAATTTTGGTATGGTTTTTCATATACAGTAAACGTTTTTTAGTTTGAATTTACTTTATTTTAGTATTTAGAAATAGTTAATTGCCTCGTTTTATTCATCATTTCCCAGGGTCTAAGAAAGCACAGCAATGTTAAAGATACGCCAAAGAAATCGATGAACAGAAGGGCTAGGTAATTACTTGACTGATTATTCAACAGTCATTTTATAAATAATATACTTATTTAGTTTATTGTTTCATACAAAATAGATTTCATGTAAGTGTTTTATTTATGCTTAGATATCTTAGCTATGTACAGTACTGTGCTCATCAATTTGAGTTGAAACCATCCTATTTAAGTTGCAGTTGACGATTTTCTTTTCAGTGCATTTTCCAGAAAAGCAAGTACATTATTAAGAAAGGAATCCTTTCAGTCACTAGGTAACTTGGGAGGTAATGATTGAATAGAAACAGTATCCATACATTGTAGTAACAACATGCATGCATGTTCATATATAATTCAATAGATTAAATAGTTGTGATTCTAACATTGTATCCACTATGGTGTGTGCCTGATTTGATATCAGTAAAGTACTCGCTGGACGAGGCTGTCTTGACAATGTTAATGGATAAAAAAAGGAGTGAAAATAATGCCAGAAATCAATAATGTCATCCTGTTCCATTCTAACTTTTTAAATACATAAAAGTCAGCATGAAGATATATACCTGTACTGTTGGCATGTTCAAGTAGCTGCACAAGTGTGATGTGATAGTAATGGAAACTAAAATAGAAGACTCGTTAACATAACCTTAGAAAAACATATGACTGTGGTGACAGCCTTATGTTGTGAAGGACTGAGTAAACAATTAATAGATAACATTAAATAAACCAAACGTTATGGAAAAGATATTGATTCAATGTGTCAAGTTAGATGAGTAAAGGCGACTCATCTAATCTCAACATTAGATAATCTGAATGCTGTAGAACTTGAGTCTAACAGATCCCGTTTTGAAGAATTTCCATAATAACAGACTGCAAGTCGCACTGCATTTTTATTTGGTCTTCTATAAACATCTTTGAAGTGAACAATGGATGACATTTATAATTCAATAATGAAACTACCACTTCCTTCTCACTAACCTGTAAAATCCAGGTACTGCTACTGTATAATTTCTAACCTTTTGATTGAAATACATAAATTGAGATGAATAGCAGTGAATTCAAAGGTAATTCCATCTAAATCAGATGACTGTTCATGGAGAATAACAAAATGTAGTAATTTGTCATGATATATATTTGATGGGTAATTGCTTATCTGATTCCGAACAATGTTTTAGAGAATGTATCTTACTATACCAATATATGATTACTTCTTTCAATAGTACTATACTGATCATGTATATACCGTATCTATATTGTTGTTATTGAGATGATACAGAATGTCCTTGTTCCCAAATCCCGCCCAAAAAAAATAGATTTCATCTAATTCATCAAATTTGGGACTTTGGACTTTCTGTAATCTCTGAATCCAACTGATTTCTGATAATTTCTCTTCTAGGATTGCCAAAGGAATAGAAGGTGTGAATAACAATACCATTGTATAAGTAAACATGATTCTGGTATCCAATCACTTCAGCATTTAATTTACCAGCATTGAATATCACGTGATTCAATGATTTTAAAGTTTCTTTTGTTTAGTTGGCTGCACTATCCAATGAATATAAACATAAATCTTAACTTATATAACAGGCATAATGATAATTGTGCTTCGTATTGCAAGTTTCAACAATTAGTTGCTGCATGAGAGTAAGGTTTCTTTTGGCTTTTTGGTTAAAGCTTTAGACTATTTTATATTAA
This sequence comes from Halocynthia aurantium, assembly GCA_013436065.1. NCBI lineage: Eukaryota > Metazoa > Chordata > Ascidiacea > Stolidobranchia > Pyuridae > Halocynthia > Halocynthia aurantium. The sequence continues at coordinate 17,141 of QXVX01011227.1, forward strand.
TTTGTGTTGCGTTGTGTATCCAACAAAGCTTTTTTTTAGAGCATTTTTTAAAACACCAATGAACATAAGTGCATTGGACATTGGAGTTACCCTTTCTTTTAGATTTTCCACCTGTCTGTTCCTTATATTGTTTATCTTCACCCTTTCCAAGCAACGCTTTCTAATATCATAAGGATGTCTTTAAGATTTTACCTAATTCGACTCTTTGCTGTTCATTTGATTTCAATTTGATCTTTATGCATGATTGCATGAACTGCATGTTACTCTCAGCATGGTATGATATATGAAATACTAGTGTAGTTACACACTAGGCAAAATCACAGTCTCTTCGGAATATTTCAGGTATCAAAGGTTCCACGTATGCTCCAATTGCCGAAGAAGAGGTGATTGACATTGAAACGGAACCGTTTCTGGAAGTCCTAGACTGTGCTGAGAAGTTGTTTAAGGTTTCAAAACTCAAAATTTCATCGTACAATAGAACCTCTCTAGTTACTGAAGTCAATAACATTGTAAATGGTTTTCTAATTTCAAGGTGGAACTGAGTATGCTTCAGAACATTATTCCAGAGCGCTGCAATAAGGATAAAGTGTTTGATGGCATCATCAACGATAGTCTCATAACTATAGACCAAGATGGAATGGTAAGACCGGTTTGTGTTGAAATCAATAGAACACATAGCAATGCCAATTTTATTTCTTAGCATGCTAGTAGCGGTATGTATTACTGCCAGATATTTTAGCACTTGTATTGTGAAAGTTAAGATTTAAAATAACTTTTTTGTGCGAATTGACTCATAGTTTTCCCACTCGTGATATATTTGGAATCAAAGAACAGATGTTGTAATGCTTTACCTGTATTCAGAAATTTGTGGCGTACGCAAAGCAGTGCACAGCACGACACGACCATCCATCAGTCGCAAATATATTTCCAGCGATAAAGCGTCTCAAGGAAAAACTGGCTGTATATAATGAAGTTTTGAAGGTTTGATTTTGTCTTGATGATGGAATACTTGAAATTTTCAAATAATTACTACCGTGTTGTTGTTTTTCTCCCAGGTTACCAGTGAGAGTAATAGGCTAAGAATGCCCAGACTTATATCTGAGTTAGACTCGACAGGTTCCAAAGTGTTGGACGATTTTACAGACTCGGTTAAGGTGAATGGAATATTTTTGCTAGTTAACTTTAAATGGATGAAGTCACGAGGCTGGAACATAAGTGAATATTTGATTAACTCCTTTCCAGAACGATCCCGAGAAGGAATCGAATATGCCAAAGGATGGCACAGTTCACGAGCTTACAAGTAATGTGAGTATCTTGTGCTACGTAATGTCAGTGATTGGTTATATCTTGTATAGAATTTAGTCGATTATAATAACTGATGTCATCTGCCCCTCTTCATGCTCTCTGATTGATTTGTATTGTAGTAAGAGGTCAGCATTTAAATTTTAAGTGAAATAAATGAGAGAAAATTAGATGTAAATTCTAGTGGGCTTACCACCCAACACACTTCAAGGTAGTTCTAATAATACAATAATATGCTTTTATTCTCAATATTTTTCCCAGGCAATGCTCTTCATGCAACAGCTTGCAGTGAACTTGGATGTAGCTGGTGGTATATTAGCTTCACAACAACATGGTGTCCAGCCTTCAAATACCAAAAGCAAGCGCTGCCTTGCTCAGTATACAAGTATGTAAAATTATTATAAGGGTGTTTTTCTATTGCAATAATATCTATCCAATCATGTACATATTCTATCGAAAATAATGTTATTATGATGATCTGCATTTTCATGTTCAATGTTAAATTTCTTCTTATTAGTTAATAAAGATAAATGAGGTAAAGATGAAAATGAACCTGGATCTTGGCCCCATGCACAGGCAACAAGATACAACGAACATGAAATACACTTTGCATATTATGTATACAGATTAACAAGAGTTTTTTAATTTTTAGGTCATGTTCTCGGTGCTCTCAAGCTCAACCTGGAAAACAAGTCAAGAGTTTACGTTGATCAGGCGTTGGCTGCAATTTTTTTGCTCAACAATTACGTTTACATTTTATCCGCTCTAAATAGGTAGGTTCTGGATTTTCATTCAGGTTCATACGGAGTATTGCAGTTTGGATTCTTTCAAAGAGAGTGTAACTCAAATCAGATCAATGTTCTTTTTATGAATGACTTATCAAATCATTATTTGTTTTCTACTCTGTTCATTTGTCTGATATATTGTGTTCCCGGACATTTGAATATCTCAACATAATACCATTTATTTGATTTTCTGTTTTTAGAGAGGGCTTGCTTGCTTTGGTTCAAATCTCGACTCCAGATATAGAGAATATTTACAAGGCTGTTATAGAAGATCAGAGAAAAAAATATCTACAAAGTTGGTACAAGTTTTCTGCCTACTTGTCAGATGATAACAAGCAAGGAATTGCTATACATGCTCAGCCTGGTATCAAGGTTAGGAATGGAAATCCATCTCTCTATTTTATCGATTCTTAACAAATTTCTGTTGCTCTGCAGCTGAAAGAAAAAGAAAAGCAGATCGTCAAAGACAAGTTCAAGTCATTTAACAATGAATTTGAAGATCTGGTAAAACTTCACAGAGCTTGGGCAGTGCCTGACAGCAGAATCCGAGCTGAGATCAGAGACGCTTTGCAGAAAGATATTGTCCCGATGTATTCTTCCTTTAGGGAAAGGTAAGCAAAGGATTTCATCTTGGGGAATAAATATCACATAACAGATCACAGCCTAACTATGGTAATGCTGATCTTTGATATCACATGACTCCCAGATAGTAAACTTTAGGTTACAGTCCACCAGTCTTAAATACAGGAGATGGAACAATCCTATTTATTCACTGTTAAGGCACTTGTGTCATATGAATGAGGATAGTGCAGTTAAGGAAGGCCTCTTGTCCCCCACGGTTTATTATGAACACAGAACACTTTGTAATAGTCATGTAAACATTTCCAATGGAGGCATAAAGGAATTCTCGATATTAGAAAACCGTGTTCATGAAAAACTAGTTTTGATGATCTCGACGGTGTTAACTATATCCTGATTTGATTTTGGTGAGACCTACAAAATATTGCTTTCATTTTCAGATATCGGATGGTACAATTCACTAAAAACATTGAGAAGTATTTGAAACATACACCAGAAGATATCAAGGACTTCATTGGTTTGCTGTTCGATCAATCCACATCATAAGTCCTGCCTGAAGTAGGAAACTAATTTGATTTCAATGTGCAATTTATATACATAGCATAGCCATTAGCATAACCTGTAACTGATAATCAGGAATACAATACCGGAATATTAGTGCAAAACAACAATAAGTTTTTGGTTTCGAGAATAGGTTTCTTTATATTAATGCGGTTAGGTATTTTTAATACAATGGAATGCAGAAGGTTCTAGCTGAACATTGTGGATAGTGTGACGTCAAACGAAACCAGTTTTACTATAAGTCCAATAATATGAAAAAGGGACGCTCCTATAGTATTATATTTCTGGTCATAAAAACTTCTAGATAACAGCCAAGGCACTTATATTCACCAGTACCGTAATTAACAAGGGTTTCATAGCACAACTATCGCGATTGAGCTGTAAAGAACGAAAACATCACCATTCATGCGACTGAACCGACACCGTTCCACTTTTAATGCACTGTTTCGAGTTTTATTTTATTAATTCTTCAATGGCACAATATGATGCTAAAGTAATGTGAGGTAAAGGCAATATTGATCGAGGTATTGGCAATTGCTTAAACATAGTTATAATCAATTATATGAGTTTGTCAGGTATGAGGTATCTATTAGTTTGCCAAGCAGGCAAGAAATCCACCATCAATCGGTAACATCACTCCGTTTATCATCTGTGCTTTATCGCTCAGTAAAAATAATATTGGATCCACTACTTCTTCAACCACTGAAAATTAAAACATGGATGTTTATATATATTAGACGAGCAGACGAGTATCACCATCACATTTCCAATCAATCTTTGAATATTATAGCCTATTCGACGTTAATTGTAGTGAAAATATGTGGCAACAACATTCCATAAATACATATGATTCTAAATTCAGATAACAGATAACCAGATAACCAGATAACCAGATAGCAGATAACTGTTAATACAGCACTGGATAAATCCTTCTAAAATAGCTAACTCATCACAGAGATCCTTATTTAACATTGGTAAAGCTTCGAGATGTTATATCATTACCATCTTACCTGCAAACCTTCCAAGGGGTATCATAGAGATCACCTTGGCAGATTTTTCTGGATCACTCGACGCCACTTTTCCCATCTTTGTGTTGACAACAGTGGGGTTGACGGAGTTCACTCTTATCTTAAGATTTCATGGTGTTCCGATTAGTCGCTAGACCGTCTGTACTAATAAATGTTGATTGCACATTCACCTTGTGAGGACCAAATTCCAGACACATAACCCTTGTCAAGTAATCGAGACTCGCTTTTGTAGATCCATACACGGAGCAGTCAGGAAAAGCAGCAATTCCGGCTTTGCTTGAGACATTGACTATGCTTCCACCTGTCCCTCTGGCTATCATGCCTTTCACAACTATCTGCAGAGCAAAAAAATCCAGTTAATATATAGTAGCATTGTCTAAATTCATTGTTGAAGTTTTTTTAGTACCTGAGAGACTAGGAAGACAGCTTTGACATTGACCGCATATAACCTGTGATAATCACAGGTACCAATTGAAAAGAAAAATATCGAACAAGCAAGTGTTCTTTTTAAAGAGGAGATAACTATCTACTCTCCTTTTTAAACGCCTAGGAGCCTTTATTTGTTTGACTTTTCCAATCAGCAAGCTTCAGAAACATTAGGAGTATGAATGAACCACATTTAATTTACCATGCAGGAATATTTACACATTGAGAGCAGGATAAATTGATACCTGTACCATTTCTTTTACTAACCAGTCAATATCCTCCATTTTAACATCAACAAAGGGTGATAATTCCAGAACACCAGCATTGTTCACCAACAAGTCTATGTCCCCACAAGATCTTACAGCTTTTTCTGTTTCCACACAGTTTGAAAGGTCGCAGGTTATGGTATGAACATCTGGACACTGGATGTAGGGATGTTAAAAGGGGGATGTTATTTTCAGTTACAAGAGAATGAACTCACCTCTTCCTTAAGCGAGTCCAAATCACTTTGGGTTCGACTGAGCGCAAATGTCACGGCTCCACATTCTATGAGCTTTTTGACAAGCCGTCTACCTATGCCTATAAAACAAGAAAACGGTATGAAAATGCAAAGGTTGGTATCCATAGGAGTTTCCAAACTTGCAAGATCTTCTAACTGTGTGTTATTTATTACCTTTTCCGGCTCCAGTGACCAATGCTGTCTTTCCTTTGAAGCTAATTTCCATTGCCATTTTCAGTTAGATTTATTATCTAGATATAATTATGATCTTGGAATAGAGCGATAGATTGCAGAAGAACGTTGCTGGTCTGCAAAAGGTATTGGGTTTCTATATTACCTAGACAGCAGCTGTGAAACAGGGTCATCTTGGTACAGATTTAATTTAATATCACGACCACAGACAGCTGTATTTGAATGTTGCTTTATTGATACCAACTCCAACTCCTATGCTGGGTTCATCATCAAAGTCTTCATAACCTTGTGTACCATATTAGACCAATGTTAGCAACAACATCATATGCATGTGTAATTTTCTGTTTTTAAGAAGTATCGAGTGTTTGTTGCTTATGTTGTTTCTTTTGTTCCCTAATCACTATTAGGTAATACACATACTAGTATCACAATGCTTGATGCAGCATTGCATAGGACAACCTCTACACCTTTTGATCCTGTGTTCTATGAAACAAATTCAGTTTTTTATATATAGATGTGAGCATGTTGTTTGTTCAAGCTTATCTAACCAGGGTTTACCAACAAATTGATGAATACCCAATATTTACATCTTACAATTGTATTTATTATTTTCTGCAGTTCCGTATCGGCGAAGTCTCCCATTAAGCAATGAATATTTTCCAATGAGGGATCCTCAATAGATCAACTGCAATTACCATTCCAGTTTTCTCTGGTAATACAGTAATAAAAACGAATCTACCATTTGCAAAGGTACACAGGACCCTCAATTGCATGGACACTGTTTGACTGACTGACAATAAGAAAGGGCAGACTGAGACCCGGAGTTTCCACTCTTTAGGAAACAACAGAGTATGGATTTCTTGTTTGCATAATTATTCAATCTCCCATTATACAACACGGCAAAATTACAAGACATCGCTCCAGTTAAGGTACTGTAAACACTGTTTTTACGTATTTATGTAGAATTCAATGAATTTTATAACACTTCGGATAAATGATACACACAATATAAACTATATGTATATATATATTAATCCACAGTGCATTACTCCATTGTGTATTGGATTGACTACATTGTAGATGCATTACCTATAACGTTCTACTGTTCGAAGTTTGACATAAGGGTCATTAAGTTGCCTAGTTATGAATTGTTTCGTGCCATCAAGGTAAACATCTCCAAAGTGAAGGGAAGTGTGGGTACGGGACTTGGTTTGCGGTTTTCTTACTTCAATTGACTAATTCAACTGATGAATCAGTGGGCAGGCATAGCAGAGCGTTTTTGTACGACAAGTGCATATAATTATCATACACCTTACATATCGAAATGACATTAATTGAGGACTGTACGCTTAAGACAACCAATCCTACTTTTGTCCTAATCTGTTCATCCAATTTTATGGCACATGGTTACAGCATTATAAAAATAGCCCACTTTTAATGCATTGTTTCGAGTTTTATTTTATTAATCCTTCAATGGCACAGAATGATGCTCAAGTAATGCGAGGTAAAGATTGGCAATTGCTCAAACATAGTAATAATTGAATATATGAGTTTTTCATGATAGTGTAATTGAATGGTACAGTAGTAAAGGTATCTATTAGTTTGTCAGCAGGCAAGAAATCCACCATCAATCGGTAACATCACTCCGTTTATCATCTGTGCTTTATCGCTCAGTAAAAATAATATCGGGTCCACTACGTCTTCAACCTCTGAAAATTGAAACATGGATGTTTATATATATAGGACGAGCCAAGCTAAGTAACACCATCACATTTCCAATCAATCTTTTAGAAGTATATCATATTTCACTTTGATTGTCAATGCATTACTGAGAATAGATAAAAAAATAGCTTAACTGTAAAATATTATTTTATAGTTTGCAGGAGGTGAGAATGATGATTTTGCATCTGATTATTCCTTATTTAACATTGTTAAAACTTCAAGATATCATAACCATCTTACCTGCAAACCTTCCAAGGGGTATCTTAGAAGTCATTGTGGCAGCTTTTGCTGGATCACTCCACCCAACTTTTCCCATCTCTGTGTTGACAACTGTGGGGTTGACAGAATTCACTCTTATCTTGAGATAAATTTTTTTCCGATTAGTCGCTAGATCCTCTACTAATTAATGTTAATTGCACATTCACCTTGTGAGGACCAAGTTCAAGGCCCATGACCTTTGTCAAGTAATCGAGACCAGCTTTTGTAGCTCCATACACGGCATGGTCAGCGAGAGCAGCAATTCCGGCTTGGCTTGAGACATTGACTATGCTTCCACCGGTCCCTCTGGCTATCATGCCTTTCACAACTATCTGCAGAGCAAAAAAAATTCAGTGAATTTACAGTAGCATTGCCAAAATTCATAGTTGAAGTTTCTTTAGTACCTGAGAGACTAGGAAGACAGCTTTGATATTGACTGAATACATCCTGTGAAATGACAGATATCAATTGAAAAAAATGGTATTATACGAGCAAGTGCTCATCTCACCATTTCTTTTACTAACCAGTCAATATCCTCCATTTTAACATCAACAAAGGGTGTTACTTTCGCAACAGCAGCATTGTTTACCAACAAGTCTATGTCTCCACAAGATCTTACAGCTTTTTCTGTTTCCACACAGTTTGAAAGGTCGCAGGTTATGGTATGAACATCTGGGCACTGGATGTAGGGATGTTAAAAACTTTCATTTTCAGTTACAAGAGAATGAACTCACCTCTTTTTTGAGAGAGTCCAAATCACTTTGGGTTCGACTGAGCGCAAATGTCACGGCTCCACATTCCACAAGCCTTTTGACAAGCTGTCTACCTATGCCTGGAAAACAAAAAAAACGGTATGAAAATGCAAAGGTAGGTTGGTATCCATACGAGTTTCCAAACTTGCAAGATCTACTAACATCTGTGTGTTATTTATTACCTTTTCCGGCTCCAGTGACCAGTGCCCTCTTTCCTTTGAAGCTAATTTCCATTGCCATTTTCAGTAAGATATATTTTCTAGATGGAATTATGATCTTGGAATAGAGCGATAGATTGCAGAAGAACGTTGCTGGTCTGCAAAAGTTATCCGAGGTTTTTATATTTACTCGTCACAGAAGTCAGCTGTGAAACAGGTCATGCGTAACAGGGTGATTTTAGAGTCGAGTTTCGGTTTTCGTAATTGTTCTTTTCAGTAAAGCACCAATGAAGTACACATCCGCCTAATGATAATGATTTGTAATGTCGTTCCAGGTTTGTTACAGAGCTTCATTGTAATTGTTCTACTTCCATGGAGGAAGATAATGTGACAAGACAGTATGATGAAATAGAAGCGCTTTCATCCATATACGGGGAAAACTGGCAGATACTGGATGAGGAAAATCGAAAATTTAGTCTCAAGCTGAGTGACCCCAAAGCCCAAGCTCTAGCTGTTGAGCTACATGTGGCCTTACCAGATTCCTATCCATCAGACAGTCCACCACAATACGAAATAGTAGCACCGTGGCTTAAGGGCGAGCGAAGAAAAGAACTAATGAACACATTAGAGACTTCATACTTGGAAAACATTGGTGAATGTGTCATATACACATGGAGTGAAGCTGTGAGGAATTTTCTGCAGGAATCAACATTGACTGAGGATGTAGAAACAGAAGAAATATTTACAGAAATGACTGCTGGCAATATCAATTGCCAAGGTGAGGAACATCCTGATATTTTTCATGGAGAGCCGATGGTTGACCGAAAAAGTGTCTTTCAAGCTCATGTGGCAACCGTATTAAGTGCTGCAGACGTCGAAGCTACTAAAACACATTTATTACAAAACCGAAAAATATCTAACGCAACCCATAACATCGTTGCATATCGCATTGAGAATGGTGACATGATGATACAAGACTGTGACGATGATGGCGAACATGCGGCAGGGGGGCGCCTTTTGCATTTGCTACAGATACTAGACGTTAAAAATGTATTACTTATTGTAAGCAGGTGGTATGGTGGAATCCAGCTAGGTCCAGACAGGTTTAAGCACATTAATAATGTTGCAAGGAATGTATTACAAGAAAATGGTTTCATGAACCAACCCAATCAATCAAGGAAGGAGCAATCACGCCATAAAAAGGGAAAACATTAAACAAGATCTTGATTAATATTCATGGTTATTAAGTTAGATTTGGATACTTTTAATTACTTACCAATGGAGCAGCATGAAATTCCCAAACCAAAATTGCTAATATCTGTTTTTAATTTTTACGTAAACTTTACCTCAGATCTAGTGCAGATTATAATCAAAATTCACAATCAAACACAGCTGTGTTTGAATGTTGCCTTATAGATACTAAACTCTTGGTTCATCATCAAAGTCCTCATAACCTTGTGTACCATGTTGGTCCAATGTTAGCAACAACATTGTATGCTTGTGTCATTTTCTGTCATTTAAGAAGTATCGAGTGCTTGTTGCTTATGTTGTTTCCTGATTTTTATTTGTGTGAGGGAGAGGGTGGTGTTATTCTTTTGTTCCTAATTACTATTAGGTAATACATTCAAACTTCTAATAATGTTATATTCATTATTCTCTTCCTTTGAAATTGATACAGAGAATATATAATTCACTTGAATCTTTTCTGCTTGCTGGTGGTTTCACGATCTTCACAGTGTGAAAATATAATCGCATTTGTCTCATGATATTCACGGTCTCCACCCCATCAAATAATTTAAATAGAAATGTTCCGTTGGTCTTTAGATTCTAAATAGAGATTCTATATGTCAAATATGGCAAACATGTTACTATACAATATTTTTACCTTAATAGCAAATTTGGCTGCGGATAGCGCCAAATTTACTATGATTGTGTGATCTAAAAATCCCACTCCGGAGGTGCTTGGTGCAGCATCGCATAGGACAACCTCTACACCTTTTGATCCTGTGTTCTTTAGAAAAGATTTGGTTTTGCATATATAGATGTAACCATGTTGTTCAAGCTTATCTAACCAGGGTTTACCAACAAATTGATGAATACCCAATACTTACATCTTTAACAATTGTATTTATTTTTCTCTGCAGTTCTGTATCGGTGAAATCTCCCATTAAGCAATGAATATTTTCCAGTGGAGGGATCCTCAATAGATCAACTGCAATTACCATTCCAGTTTTCTCTGGTAATACAGTAATAAAAATGAAGCTACCATTTGCAAAGGTACAAAGGGAACAACAGAGCTCGGATTTCTTCCCGACATAAATATTTCGTTCCCCGTTATTCAAAACAGCAAAATTACAAGACATCGCTCCAGTTAAGGTACTGTTTTTATGTATTTATGTAGCATTCAATGAATTTTAAACAACTTTGCATCAATGATTGACACAATATAAACTAATATATTAGGTCAGACAGCGCACTTTCACAATTGACGGACCAGATTCCCTTTAGCATTCCCGAGGGTTCACTGAGAGTGACTTTTAAATGTTTTATTGTAACCTGCAACAAGATGTTGTGCAACCTGCGACCATGATCCTGGTGCAGCTCCCAAATCTATCACAGTCATGCCCTGTTGTAGGATTTCAAATTTTTCATGTATTTCAAGAAGTTTGTACGCGCTCCTGCATCTATAAACACCGCGCATTTAAAGTTTAATCCACACTGCATTACTGTATTGTGTATTGGATTGACTACAAGATGCATTACCTATAACCTTCTACTCTTCGAAGTTTGACATAAGGGTCATTAAGTTGCCTAGTTATGAATTGTTTTGTGCCATCAAGGTAAACATCGCCAAAGTTTTTTGGTGATACCTTTTTAATCTTTTTACCACGATAAAGTTGGGATGAGGTGGAAAAAGACCTCGTTATCAGTTTAACACGAGACATCGCCGTGCGGTGATATAAGTGCTTTATAGTGGTTTAAAATAGTCCTACTAATTCGGGAAGGATCGGAACCATTTCCACCGTACAAAATCTATCGGTTCAATCTCTATAAACTCGATGTAACCCTCCCATTTGGGGACAATCTGACTATCAAAACAAACAAACGTGTTTACGAAAATCGAACTTTGAACTGTAGATACGGATCAGTGATCTCTGAACTGTCAATCTGGCAGAATTTTAGGTAATATTAGTGTAATTCTCAGTACGTAATAGTCAGAAAGAGAAAAGGGCAACTTTCGTCCGATGAAACAGGTGATCAGGTAAGTTTATAATGACAATGCATTCCCTAATTAATTTTTACAACAGTGTTTATGTATTTTAATATTGGAGCAGTTTGCTTTTTCAGATTTATATATATATACTTAAGGCAATGGAGCTTTTTAGTCTTCAATAATAATTCTTTGCCTCAATTTTCAATTCAGTAGCAATATTTACTTTATAGGTTCTCTCTGCAAGGGGGGACAGTAGTCTTAGTTGTTACTTTCAATAGTCTTATTGACTGTTTGTTTATATGTGGGCCTATTCGGCAATGTGGTTTCAGTGTTACATTTCTGATTTCAACATAATGTGAACAAGGCTTTCTTTGTCTTTCACATTATCTTGACTTGTCATATTCGTAATTTAGGGGTAATTGCAATTCTTGCATAAAATTTTTGTGCAACAAAGGCATATCATATCCTTTGCCTTTGTTCTCTCGCACATAACATTGATTCATCCTCTACTCTCTTGTTATCCCGGCAGTTTTGATTTCCTTTATTTATGTTCATTTATTAAAGAAGAAATTTTTGTTGGTTAACAAAACTATATTCTACAAAAAATTGTATCTTCAAAAAAATAACGACAATACCGTACAGCTGACTCAATAGCACACACTTACAATACCATCCACTATCAACCCCGTCACTTCAGTTCTCCTCATCAGAATTCTGAAGAATCTCCTCCGTTAAAACTGCTAAGTCCTTCAACATTTTCTCTACATCTTCTTCAGAATTTTCACAATTCTGAACCTTTGAACTACTTGAATGAGGTAACACAGAAGCAGGAGAATATCCACTACTTATATCGTCACATCCACTACTTGTTCCATCACTGTGACTACCTGATATTGCTTGTGTAACTTTGGGGTTTGCTTTCTGCATATTTCCTAGTAAGGAATCAGCTGAGTCGGGTGATTTTGGGGGCTTCATCAAGCTGTCACTATCAGGTTCATCACGGAGCATTGCAACAGGGACTGCCTTTGCAGCTTTGACAGTAGAAAGAAGACCGTGCTGCCTGATTGTCGACATTAGGAGATAGTTATCCTGCTGAAGAACCTTAATTTTCCTATGTAGCTTTTCTAGCTCATCACTGTGTTGACGTACGAATGCATTGAGATCTTCATTTGCTCTACCTTTCTCTCGTACAGAGATCCTCTGAGACTGCCGGAGCGCCACAACAGTCTTTGCATGTTCTCTTTGAGTAGAGTTTAGTTTCTTCTCCAACTCTCTTTTCTCTGCTTCTAATTTGGTTTGGGCTTCTTCTACTTTATTGGCAACTTCTGTTCCTTGATTTATCTTCAGTTGTTCAGCACATTCTTTAGCATCGTTCATGGCATATTCGTGATCCTTAACCTTCTGAAGAAGGTCCTGTATTTGTGCTCTCAGATCAGCAACTTCCTCAGACTTTTCTTGTAGTTCGTGCTGAGTCATAACAATATTTCTTTCGATTTCATTTTCCCTTTGTCTGAAATTTTCTGCAGTTGCTTCAAAACTTGTAGAGTCTTGCAATAGACGTTGCGCCATCATATCTCTTTCCAAAGTAAGACGTTCTATCTCCGACATTAAATAGGAATTTCTCTTTGCCAGTGACTCTTCAGGAATGCTTTCCTTCATCTCTTCCTTGTCTGTGCATACTTTGGAATCTCTGATTTGCTTCAACTTACCCCTCCACAAGTTATCTCTTCGGAGAAATAAATCGCGAATGGTGCGAAACCTATTGTTCGCAAAGGCTATTTTCTGCTCCAGTCGTATGACTTTTTCTGAAATGAGTGACAATTTATCTTGGTAAGTCTTTGTGAATTCTTCAGCGAAATTGGGAACATTCTCAGAAACATCCATTAATGCATTTTGTAACTCCGATACTTTCCTTCCTGCTTCTCCAGCCATGTCGCTCAAGATTTTCTTAGCATCAATGAGTAACACATTTTCTCGTCTCTGAATCTCCAGTTGGGCACGACATTCACTCAACTGGTTTTCCAGAATTGTTGTTACTCGTTTCTCTTCTTCTAGATCCCGAATCATTTCATTCTTATTCAAATTCCACTTGTTCTCGCATTGTTTCAAAGATATTTCATTAGATTTACTCTGTACCATAAGTTCAAAAACTTTCTCCCTCCATTTTCTAACAATAACATGAGCTGGGTTGGCTCGAACGTTTCCTTCGGACAATGCAGTCGCGTTAGCATTTATTGCTTCTTCCTGAGTTGACAAAATTTTCATTATGGACTGAAGACGTACCTGCTGCAATTCAAAAGTTATGTTTAGTTCGCTTTTCTCACTTTGCAGACTCAAAACTTGATTTTCTAAGTCCTTCTTGTGGATGTGCCACTGAGACCGTTCATAGTCTTCAGCCTGCTGTTCACCGATGTAAGTTCGAAGCTGTTTGATTTCATTGCAATATTTTTCTGAATTTTCACCACTAAGAGCAACTTCTTCTTTGAGCTCTGTCATGTTCTTATCGGTTTCTTCACTTTTAGCTCTTTCATTAGTGACTTCGTTGGACAAAAGCTCTATCTGATTTTCACTAGATTCTACCTTGTGCTGCATGCTATCCAAGACTGCTTTATTTATTTCTTCTTGTTCCTTCATGCTGAACAACAATCTCTCCATTTCTGACTTGTGCTTTTCAGTAACAGCAACAATTTCCTTTTCTTGCTCGGTTTTTTTACTCTTCAGTTCATCTTGCCACTTTTTGCACTCCTTTTCGAAATCACTGCAACATTTTGCAATCTCTATATTTTTTTCTTCCATGATATTATTTTTTATTGTCTCCAGGTCAATTTCTTGTTTCTTTTTAGCATCTTCTGCTTCAGCAGTCATATTTTCAATTCTCCCTCGCAACTTGAGTATCATTGCTTCTGAGTTCTTAGACTCATGCTCTTTTTCCTTACACTTGATTTCCAGGTGTTTTATGGTTGCAGTTATTTTGGAATTCTCTATTTCCAAATTGGCAAGTTTTAATTTATGCTGACTCGTCTCTTTATCTTTCATGACATTGCAGCCGGTCATTTCTTCCAAATCCCGTTGAAGTTTGGCAATGTGCTTTGTCTGATGATCAATAACAGCTTCAAGAGTTGTCTTCCCTTGATTGTTTCTGGCATTCTCTAGATCGGCTGGTGACTGAGCTTTACTAATTAGGGATTTCAAAGCTTCATTTTCTGCTTCTAAACGCATTTTTTCAAACGCGATCCCTTTCAATTTTGTATCCTCACATAATACACCATCTTTAGGTGGAAAAAATACTTCTCTTCTTTGTACATCTCTGGGACTACTGTAAGGCATTCTGGTAGGTTGCAAAGGTATTCCAGAACGATATTTTTCTGAAAAGAAGTGACTTGGAGCCTGAAGGCAGCTCCTATTCGTCCCACTGCACGAAGTTCCCGAGCCCGTGAGAACTTGGTTTCTCGGTTCATCTGCCTTTTCTTGCCTTGTGGAATTGAAATTCGAGGGCACCGGTCGATATGTTTCCTCTGTTGTAAATGAATCGTCCTCGTTTGGGTCAAAATGAGACGGAGGCATCAGTCGTTTATCCATTTTTCTATTATTTTCGTCGTTTAAGGGGGTTTTTCGATTTTGAATATTTCGTTTGGCGACCTTTGCTCTACGACCTTTTGCAATACGGAAATCGTTGAAATTTTTGATTTGTGAAATATAGCTCATTCTGTCGCAAAGGTTTTGTATGCAATTGAGTTTACATTGTTATACAAATATATATATATATTTCAGTGGAAAAATCTTGGAAAATAGTCTTAACACTACTAAGTATTTTGCTTGAAAAATTGCTAATCGCATATAACCTTTTACCCGTATCTAAGAATCATTCGAGCGCAACGCCGGTTTTGCTGTAGCGAATACAAATGTAACTGCAGTTTTTCGACTAACGTTATTCAGTTTGAAAACTGACATAAGGTTGTTTATTTAATGAATATTCTTGTACCTTCTAAGAGATTTGCCGAGTTCTTCGAAGTTTTACATTATGCATCGTTAGAAAACGTGTGAGATATCATCTGTGCCCGCGATCTGATACCGATATTTAACATGGAGGATAAAGCTGACTTACCAGAATTCTCCGAATCTGGTAATATACGAAATGTTATTGGTGAAATTGTTTTGACGTGTTCCTCTGATGTTTTTTGTTTGCCATCTAATCATTATTTTTTTGTAGATATCATAAACTTCACGAATCAATTCCTGCAGAAATGTAATATTGAATTCACTGTGGAGGATGCTTCTGAATGCAGCAGTGATTTGTTTTTGTCATTGTATCATGCAATGCTTGGAGATTTTCCAACAGGTTATATATGTTCAACACCGTTGAATCAATGAGCTTAACTTTATATTGAAGATCTCCTGGTCTTATTGCATGGTGTACCATGGCACATTCTACCCACTATGTATGCAGATAGCAATCCAGCCAATAAATATTTTTCAACAATACAGGTGCTCTGGTAGACTGCAAGTCGAAAGAAGCTCAAGTACACAATGTGAACTGTGTTATCGATTCCCTCTCTATAGATTATCTCAATGTTGATCTGTCACACATATCTGCAAGTGACATAGTGGATGGTGACCTCATGGCTGTATATAATCTGCTGGAAATAATGGATGGTTTGCTTGAATATTTACTTGAAAAAATAGTTCCGGATGGTGACAGTGGAGGTATATAATATAGTTTGTATCAAGTGGCTACTTTTGTGGAGACTATTATTCTACTATTCTACTTTTTATAGACGAAGGAGATATAGATTCTGACCAATTGAGTGACATTGCACGTACCATGGTTATGCAGACAATCCGAGATGAGATCGGAAAACAAGTCATGTGAGTGTTGAAATGAATTTTCTTATCTATTCCTCTTCATACATGAATATTCTAACGCTATCATAATTCCTGTAGCGTTTCAAGGTTTTCTTGATTCATTATCCACACTTGTCGAAATATCCATCTTTTTTTAGTTTTAATTTCGAATCTAGCTTAAGTTGAACTGCCAATATGTAGTTTCACGTACCTTATATTGACCTTGCCTATAATGTCAATTTCAGCGGGAATTCATCGTCCAGCACAGCTGAACTTATAGCTCTTGGAAATTCCTCCATTTCTGATACTGAAGAATTTGTATGTCTTGAGCCAGATGAAACATTGACCCCTGACATATCTGATTTACCAGATCGTGATCAGTTGTCTGATCACACATTACACACAACTGTAAAGGAACAATTGCCCACTGAAAAAAGTACGTCAGATTTCTCTTCAGCTAGTTCTGATAGTTTCAAACCCCTTCCAACATCATCCAGAGATGTCAGTAACATCTCACAAACACTAGCTGCACTGAATATCCTGGGAAATTACCAGGAACAAATGCAGGCACCTGAGCCAAAACCGAAACATTTAGTTACAAGAAAAGACCATTTTTCTCCGCCTGCCTCATCTACTGTTAGTGAGAGTAATAGCATTGACAGTATAGAAAGAAAACAAGCATTAGATGTGGTATTGGATGATACTCGTGCAGCTTTTTTGCTCAGGGTAAGAATGTATGTTCGTTAATGTATTGCTTGTGATATATATATGATGGTGTTACATTTACTATAGGATTTGTGTGGTTTCTCAGCAATGTTCTTCAAGTCATTTCATATGTATGTTCTTATTCATAACAGAATAAAAGAAATACACAGTCCGAATCTTCAGCCACTGAGTCCGTTGATGTGGTAGATGGAGGCAGAGATTTTGATGATAGTGGAAATAGAATAGAAGGGTATTTTTTGCTAATGCTGCTCCGATATTTTCTCCTATGTTTTACCATCAAACATTTAAATTAGGATGGAATCATTTTCAACTGCCCCAAAAGAGAAACAAAAGGACTGGCATGCAATGCTGGACAGCTTGCAGAAGACAGTGGAAGAGTCGAAAAAAATCAGAGAGAGATACTTCTCTGCAAGTATTGTCAAGTCTGATGGAACAGGCTCCATTGATATCGACAGGTAATTCTTTCATCAAGACATTATCTTCTCAAGCTCATCCCTTACAGAATCTAGTTTGCTGATAACACATGATATTTACTTTCATTTCTAGCTTGGAAGAACATGAAACTTTGACTACAGAGGGAACAGCAAATGGTAAAATATCATTAAATCTGTCTCATGCATAATAAATAAGTGATGCTCTGAATATTTGTGATGCTGCCTCCCTACTACCTGGAGAGTTCAAACATAGATAGATAGTATCATATATTACCTAAATATTACTTAAATAATAAATGATAAAGTCTGGTTATTGGAGACATAAGAGATCAGAAGATAATTCCATTACAACGAAAGCAAACAAGGAACAACCATACGGTACTTAGTACGTAGTAATATACCAACTTATATCAAGTATAAGTGTATTGTAATTAGTTGTACACTGAAGTAGCAATATGACTTCTGATCCAGTGTGAAACAAGTGCCGTGATTGCTGCTAATAACATACACAATTGAAATACAATTCACGGTCATCTAAGTACAGAACAATTACAGAATTTTATTGAATTGATTTGTTCATTCAAATGTTTGTATTTGATTTTTTTCATCATTTCCTACATTTGAAAATTATTTAAAAAATTCAGACTCCTTCCGCACAACTCCGCGAACACCTCAGAAAAATGTGAGATTCAAGGACAGTGTGTCCACAAACACTGCGAAGCAATTAAAAGAATTTCGAGATGTACTGAGAAGAGAAAGACAGTTGCAGGATACAAAGAACAGGGTAAGTAGAAAATTTAAAATCTGTTGCTACAAATGCAGTATAGGGTCTACTCTATAATTAGGATATTAGAAAATGGAAGTAAAATATATTCTATATAAGTGACAATTCTCACCCATGCATAAGTGCCACCATGCCACACTACCCCCTTTCTTCTTTGTTCCCCCTGAAATTTTTTTTATGTTAATTTGTTTTGTTCATAACAATCTCCAGATATTACGAAAAAATTACCAAGTCCACATTGATGAGATTGAAGACATAGAACACCGGAAACTCGATCCAATCAAAGGACGTGTCAAAAATGCCGAAAAGCAGGTGAAGGAAGTTCTTCAACAGCAAAAACGAAGAGCGCAAAGATCTAGGTTCGGTGCCAAAAAGGGATTGTCTGACGCAGCTAAATGGAGAAGCTGGCAGACTAAGCGTAGGATAATTTCCAATTATTGCTGTTTCTGTAAATTATATACCCGTACCTGTTTTGTGTATAATCAAGCAACTGCGGTATTCACATACACATTTCATTGTTTGCAGCTAAGTTATCACCAAAGAAAAAGACCATACCAAAATCACTTGTGGCTCCGGGGATCGAGTCTATTGGTGAACATGATCTATTGCCGAAATTGTTAGAAGAATTTCCTCAACTTGAACTGTCACCTGCCACACTTAATGACATGTGGCACAAACAGTTCAGGCAAATAGAGCAGCTCACGGCATCGGAAACAGATCATAAAAATAAGAAACGCAGAAGCGAATTGCAGGTTGACCCTTTTATCATTAATATACAAATGTTTTTAATGTATATAAATCTATGCCATGAATTTAGTGCTTTGAATTATGTCAAGGATAGTTCTATGGGTATTTCATTGATAAATTATAGCTGTCGTTTTGAATTTTTAGTTGCAGGAAGCTCATTTCAGACACGATTTGTTGACTAAACTACTACAGAAACAGCATGACCATACCAGACGTTTAAGAGACATTAAAGAACGGAGCGAAGGTCAAAGTGATGCTACTCGTACACTTCGAGACAGGCGTCTTCAGACTGCAAGGATTAGGAGATATTACAGGTAGCTTTACTAACCTTTTATCACCTCTCTTTCTATGGTTGCTTATGGTGGTTATTGTCACAGGGTGTGTGCTGCTGTGTTGAACCTACTACTAAAAGTAAAAAAATCATATATTACTATAACTGCATGGATCAATGGCATATTAAATGCACAACACCATAAGGAAATCTTGAAACTGAGCTAGTATACAGCTATGAGCAGTGATATTTGCCGGTGAATTGTGGCTCAACCTTTGGATTTTATTTTCACTTCCCCATTATCTCGCCATCATGACATAAAATTTCATAACAGGGTACACAAAAATTAGTTTCTTATTATGATGCATGATAATATCAATGAGGGAGATGTATAATTTTAATGAATGAATGAATGTGTACTGCACTCATGCAAATTATATGCCCTACTACTTTATTTATTATATCTTCTTGAATTTTGCAGGGACTACCACTTGCAGATGCGTGCGAGAATGCAAAAGCGAAGAACAAAGGAAGAGAGGGTTTGATTTTTATTTTGATTTAGGATATCAGCATTCTTGATAATGTCCAGTATATCAAATGTCTGTATTCAGCTTGCAATACTATGATTAGATATAAATGCACTTAGATTTTCAAACGTTTGTTCGAGGATGGCCTGGCTATACAAAAAGCACGTTTGCGTGAACTCCGAAAGTATGCTAGAGATAAACGAGAGGAACAACATCAACGACAGAGAAACGAAATCCAGTCTCTTGAAAACTATTATAAAGACCAGTTTAACATGCTGGCAGAAACTATGGCTGAAGAACGCAGCGACCTGACGATCAGAGACAAGGCGCAATCTAAGGTATACCAGGTTTTGAGTGAAGGATTTTTTTCTCAGGTCTTGTTATTTTTAATCTGATGACATGTATTGCCAAATTGTACGTTTATTAGCTTGTTACACAAATGAAACGGGGACTCCGACAAAAAATGGAGAAGGAAATCTCTGATCTTCAGGAAATGATCACTAGGGATGATGATGATGCTTACTTTAGAGAAGTTGAGGCTGACAGAATAAGAAGACAATTGCAATTGTCAACGTTTCATGCAAAACTCCATGGATGAAAGGTCTGTAGTACAATGTCAACTGTACCACCCACTCAACTTAAGGTATATTATCATTAATAATTGTATAATTAATAGTAATTCACATTATTTTATGCTGTTTTTAAATTATTCAAACATAGTGGAGAGTTTGCACATGAAATGTTTTCCAACTAACCATGGTATTTGCATAAATAACTTTTATGGTGCTAAGTTACCTACTGTGTTGTAAAGTTTGATCTCAGTACTCAAGGTTACAATACATGCATTTTTATGGCTTTGTTTTATATGTAAAACATATTACCATTACTGTGTTTTTACTCGTTGTGCCAAGAAATAAATATTTTTGTAATGAGAAGTATATGTGTAGAGAGAACTTCTTTCGAGTAGAAATAGAAATGATAAACTCATGATTTTTGATACTCCCTATACACCTATTATTGCAGGGAATGGAATTCTTGAATTTACATTTGCTGATTTTCTATAATTCGAGCTAGCAGCCCACTTTAACCCTGGGTATAGTCTGGGGAGGGGGTATATTTTGAGCTGTTACACTTATTTGAGACGATGCTAAAATTCCCTATTATAAAGGACATTGAAGCACAAACAATGCTTTTGGATTGACACTCAGCTACCGGCATCCTTATTCCCCCCGTTTGAATCCTATCCCAAGTATGGAAGCAAAAGATAAACCGTGAAGTAGCTCAAAGAAATAATGGCGGCATTCTTCTACGAAATTACTCAAGGCCACTGTAACAGATTCTATAGGAAAATTGATTGCAGCACCGACATTATTGATTGTAATACAATTGGATGTTACTGTATAAGGGACACTCGAAGTCCAATAAATCAATATTAACAAAATAAGTCATTGTGCTTAATGCATAATTATTTTACTCACCGAACGTTCAATGATCGTGTTTATTGACCAACATATCCCTGTACTTAGAGCAATACTCAATGCCCGAGTGCAGACGTTAGCATTTTACGTATTTTTTATGAAAAGTCTTCCGCCAGTAATATATGTTGAAGATGTCACAAGGAAAACGTCGCAACATGAAAGCATTCGTGGTAGGGCCTTCAAGAGGCCCCTAATCACAGAAAAGGAAATTTGATACCCTATGTATATGTAATTAAAAATATATTATTAATCTCTTTAAAACTGAAATGATATCAGTAGTAGTACTTTATTCACTAATGTTAGTATTCTCTGGAGAGCATTCTGATAATTTCATGACGATTCATGACGTCATCAATTCGAGGTATTCATTGGTTGAAAGGAAAGCAAGTTTTCTAGTAGATTTTCTCGTCTTTGCTAAAAGGGAATTTTTTACTGATCCGTTTTCTGCGCAGCTTCCAGGAATAAGGTTTAGTAGGATTATTTTAGCCATTACTGACAGTGGAAAATCGTAAAGCGTCGCCAACATTGCCTAACGATTCGCAGCGCATAAATAAAAATTATAGTTGCATTGTTTCGTTTTGAATCGGACTAACACTAGCGTAGATCTACCAATAAACTAACGTCCATCTAATTAGTGAAGCTCCATTAATTCAAATATCTTTCCAGATATTTCTGCCTGATTTGTCATTTTCGAAGTCTCATTTAACTTTACTTTATTGCCTGATTTTTATTTGCTGTTGGATCATAAGCTTGTATGCAGATTTTCAGATTTGTTGCATGAGAGCTACAACCACAAAATGCTGCTGTCATTTTTCAAGCTTGCTATATTCTTATCTTTGCATGTGATTGTACGCGGGAAACTTGAGGTTCCTAACAGTGAATCTTCGGCTGTGGCAGAAACTCAGTTGCAGAAATTACACGATCAAACTAAGCATATGAGATACGGGGAGTGTTGGACTACAGCACTTCATATTTTGAAATCGGGATGTAGACGTTTGACTGACGAGAATCAGCGAAGAATAGGTTATGCGTTTGCTCGCTGTCATATGCAGGCTTCCGGCAGAGACATCGCCGAATGTCCCGAAGACAAACCGATGTCCTTCTGTACGGATAGCGCGGCCATATCGGACATAGCGTTCAACGCCTACACGGAATTTTTCACTCATACGCAGCAAATATGTTTTCACTTGCAGAGCCAAGCCTGGCACGAAGCTACCGAGAACACGATAGCCAGACTGGCTGACAATTCTGCGGAAGTTGCTTCGCACTTGGAACAGAGTTCAAAAATCGCTCATGAAATGATTACGCAGCAGAATTTGTCATTGAAAAACCAGGAAGTGCTTCTGCAAAACGAAGAAAGACTCCGAGATTCCATGGACAAGTCAGTTTTAGATGTGCAGAAATCTCATGCGGAAACTAAGACTATCATCCAAGAACAGAGGGCTCTCTTTTCCGAAGTCTTCGACAGAGTTGCGGTTCTTCAAAAAACTGTGCTCGGCGAATTTTCAAGCATCTACACATTTGGATTTTATGTGGGATCTACTGTTCTTGCTTACATTCTCACATCGACCACCAGAACTAATAGCGCTCGAATTTGGCTTTTTTTTATTCTTCTGATCAATGCTACTGCAGAACGTACTCTTGCTCAGTATTACATAGAAGGCGGAACAGGTATCGAAATGGGTATGATGAACCGTTACATTCCTGAACTTATCTACGAGCAAACCTGGCTGTGTCGACGAATTTCTTTTGCATTCGCTGCGCTCGTATTGTTTGCTAGCATATTCAGATACAAAGACTACAATCGCATAAATAACAACTTGTTGAACGAGATAAAGCGGCAAAATCAGGAGTTGCAGAACTACATAAAAGAAAATATTCATGTGCAAAGTTCTACTGGCAGTACTATGAAGTCTGTTGAACTCGTGCCTATGGGAACCGATATGAACGATGCTAAGGCGGGAAAAAGAATGCTGCTAGAAAAACACCAATCCGATATCTCCTCAGTTGCCACATTATCACATCATGATCATAACCAAACTTTGTGTCATTCTTCTTTCAATACAAGTTCAGCTACTAATTTTGATGCATTTGAATCGGATTCAGAGACAGACCGGACCTACTGCAACACCGAAGACAACGATTCGGATGTGTCTGTCGCAAGTGTGATGACTGTCAGCTCATATAGCACCCATTCGGCACATAACGGTAATTCCCGGAGCATGACCACCCGTTTCAATTTGTCCCGCCGTTCTTCAACTCCTCTTAGAGAATCTCTGCTCACAAATATCGAGGAGAGTCGGGTTTCTACGACTACCTCGTTCCGAAAAAGTCGCAGGAGTGACAATTTTCTTCTGGAAAGCAATAAATTAAGTGAAATTCCTGAAGGAGTTTTTGTGGGCGGATACAATCTCAGGAAAAGAACTGGCTCTCCTGCTTTTAAAAGAAATCCAATTTTAGAGCAGGAAACGGCTGACGATTTCTCAGATTACATCCACGGCCTCGCGGAACAGACGAATGATAGAAATCTGAAAATCACTCAGCATATAACTCAAAAACACAAAAGGAATAGCATGCACTTTTAGGTTGATTTTTATTCCAATAAAATTATGTAATATTGCATTGTTGCTTGGCATGTATTCTATCATTGTGAGACTTCCTTTTTATCTCAGTTATACACACTAAAAATCATTGTTGCATTGTATATTTCTCCTAGTGTTAATATTATGTCTTGCCTATTTTTTCAATGTTGCATTTACCCTCCGTTCATACAATATCTATTTTTACTTAATGAAATGAAGGTTTCAAGTTTTACACTGTTCTAGCTATGTCTTACCTTACTGATGTTACAAAGCAGTTTTTATTTGCCAACTATGTGTCTGTTTCACTTGAAATTATATCATTCAGATGAATGAGTAACTGAACGTAGAAAAATTTATTTATTATCTTTTTGTTTGGTATTTGTTACAGTGGTCGGTACATATTTGTACGTAATCATAATATACCACAGTGATGCATGATCATCGTTCCAAAATGGTAACCATGGCGGAAAAAATAAGCGACTACAATATCAAGAAAACAATAGTCAAACCTGGTCGTGAAGAAGCTCCAGTATTTTCGCCTGGTGGAAAAGCTACCTTCCATTTCCGAACTATCAAGCCTAGCAATGACGGAAAGGTTTGTGTGTTTTATTGTTCATATGTTAGTCAACAGTGCAGTTTGTATTCATTGATTAAATTTTATCTTATTCTCCTATATATATTTATTATTTGTTGTTGTTCAGGCCGAGGTCATTGTAGATGATTCCAGAAAGTTCGGAAAACCGTTCGAGTTGCTTCTCGGAAAAAGCTTCAAAATAGAATGCTGGGAAGAATGCATAAAAACCATGTCTGTTGGAGAAGTATCGCGATTTTCGTGCCCAATAAAGTGCATCTTGGGCTATCCAACCGCTGCCAAGAGCTTGCGAGATTTGTACTTTGGTAAGAAATTTTCTTTTGAACTTAAAACTGATAATAAGATTATTTTATTAGTGTCACTCAACAAATGTGTTAATACATAGTTCACTGAGCTAAAGCAAATCAAGTTTTTACTAACCGTTGAACCGTGAATTTGGCACACATATCTAAATGAAAGCATAAACTTGACTGGTTTTTGTTAGAAATGTTCTATTGGTATGATTTCATTCGAGGAAACGGATGACTGGGGATTGGGAGATTATAGGGAATATTTATGCAACACAGTTACCATTGGTAAAGTTATTACTGTACTGATCTTTAATACGTGCAATGAAGAAAGCAAAGTCAGACAACCAAGTTTACGTAGCTGTAATCAATTGGTGAGATGGTGAATGGTGGAACTGAAATACCAACAAAAATTGCCAACCAACCGCACTGATACTCAAATACGGTGGTGGCCATCTACCAGACACCCCAAGAAGCCCTTTTCTCTTGACTATAATCCCATTAGTAATATCTTTTTCCTTACTCTTACAGGTAAAAAAGAGACCAGTACCCACTCCTGCGCCATGAGCACTCTCGAACACGGATTTGGTTATGATGATCTTGATGAAATTCAGAAAAATCCGATTCCACTTGACTTTGAGTTCGAAATTTTGAAAGTATGTCTCACTTATCTGTAATTAGCATAATTTCAATAGTTTTTCTAGTAATTTTTGGTAAATCAATGACTTTTACCATACCTAGCACTTAATCATACTAATTTACTGATAGAGAGAACACCTCTTAAGTTCCTATGTTCTCCTCGAATTACCTAAACCGTAATTAGATCAAATTTGGGTTGTCTGACTTTAAATATAGTTCTTATTAGAAGATCTATAATTATTTCAGCTTCTTGACATGAGTTTTTCAGTCCTATGGTGATTTTGAACAGACTATGTTAATGATGTAGGTTGGTGCGTTATGTTATCAAATTTAATGTAAAATTTTCAGATTATCCGTTGGCAGCCACCATTCAACTTACAAATATTCCAACTCCGTTGTTTTACCATATGTATTCGTAGATTTATAAATTGACCCTTTTCTTTGTAGGTGGAAGAATATGGAAAATACAAACGAGAGTTATGGCAAATGGAACAGGATGAAATGGTGGAATGTATACCACAGTAAGATGCTATATATTTTTAAAGTATATATGTTTTTACAGTATAACAGGCTTTAGAGTTAAGTCTTTTTCTTATTTTCTCCCAGATCTCATGAACAAGGCAACAAGCTTTTCAAAGAGGGAAAGTATGCGGAGGCATTGGAACAATATGCCAATGCAATAAGTTGCCTCAAGCATATTCAAATGAAGGTGATTTCCCATATACTTCGCTCCACATATTATATTCGTGTGTATGATTTCCTTTTTAATCGATGTGAATATTCCCCATCTACAGGAATTTTTGAAATCAATAAATAGTTATTTTGTGGTTCAAAGTTTTCTCTCTGTCTTCAGGAACGTCCTGGCACTCCACAGTGGGTGGATCTGGACAATAAGCAAATCCCTTTGCTACTGAACTACGCGCAGTGTAATCTCAAACTTGGTGTGTACTCGGAAGTTATCAATAACTGTACAGAAGTACTTGAGAAGATTGACGGACACGTGAGCCTTTCAATTTCAATACATAGTTTGTTCCATTTATGATTGTGTGAATAGTGTGCGGGGGTAAATGAACAAGGGATAGTACGAATAGGGAATTTAAAATGTTGTCCAACCTCAAATACATGTTCTATAGTTCTGGCCTTTAGGAGGGGGTTTCCAGTGTTCGGAGACACGAGGAGGGGCCTGTGAATTTCTGAAAGTCCCTCCTCAAAAGAAAAACCTTACAGTCCCCTCGCATTGCATTATTTTACGTTGCGCGCCTTGCTTTCTTTCTTTTGGAGCCGCAATACCAGTAATCCCCACAGTGGCTCATTGTGCACAACATTCAGGTTTAAACTTGAATATATAGTACCCAGTCACATCGTTTGTACTTAAGGACATGTAAACACTAGGTCTGGATGTTTTTTTCCAAGCAGATAAATTTTTATGAGATAAAAATCATTAACATACGATGTTTCAGTATGTGCTAGGCTAGAGTTATTAGAGTATTCGAGGATAGTATGAAATTCGAATCTGGAGGTTAGTAAGCTGTGATTAAAACCCGGTAACTTCATTCGCCTGCGACTGTTGAAACATTGAATTAAGGGCTGTATTTCAGTGGAGTTTTGTGAGCATTCTATTTTTCTATGCTCTCAGAACAATCTCAAAGCCCTATTTAAGAGGGGAAAAGCTCATGCTGCTCTTCTGGATGAAAAAGAATGTAAGGCGGATTTTGATCTGCTTCTCAAGCTCGATTCTTCGCTCGAACCTGCCGTAAACCGCGAGCTCCGTAATCTTTCAAGCCTTCAGAGGAACCGTGATGCCGAACTAGCCACTCACTTGCGAGGAATGTTCCTCAAAAAAGATTAGGACTTCATCCAGCTACTTTTGAATACAACATATTTTATATCTAACTTTGCACCGCCGAAAATCATTTTACCTTCGACCACCAGTCTGCTTAAAAGGGGAATACCTAAACCTTCCACAATACGCTAGAAGAGTGGAAAGAATTAAATTCTATCAAACGAGCTGCGAGCATCATTCATTGGATCTACAATACCTTTTTTAATGGTTCTGGAGTGCTATTTTATATCCTGCAGTGCTTTGAACATATCTGTATATCTACGATAGTACTGTAGGTTTTTGTACAGTAACTTTATATACTGACTAGTCTTGTTTTCTTATAGAGTTGTTGCTGATATAATTCATTCATTCCAGTTTCT
Organism: Halocynthia aurantium; assembly: GCA_013436065.1. NCBI lineage: Eukaryota > Metazoa > Chordata > Ascidiacea > Stolidobranchia > Pyuridae > Halocynthia > Halocynthia aurantium. Next base: position 44,728 of record QXVX01011227.1, read on the forward strand.
TTCCTCTTTTATCCTCATTGTGCTGTTCAATATATCAGAATATCAGATATCGTATTACAGTTTTGGGATGTTGTGCAAAATTGACAGCCTGCACATATTCTTCTTCTAACTAATAAACAAACCAGTCTAAAGATTCTACATCATCATTGTGGATTTTTATTGGTATATTCAATGTTGATTTGGGTTTGGTAGTGGAAAATTACTAATGGCTAATTAATATTTTCACATTGATGGGAAGAGATAAGGGATAACTCCTCTGAAATACCAAAAAGACAATTTGGCATGTCCTTGAAAACTATTTGTAGTATCTAATAAGGGTGGAAACAAAAAAATTCCTTTTAACTGGGAAATAACTCTCGTTTCTAACATAGTCCTACCTAGTTGCTGTTTGTCTAACTGATTTTATATTGTAAAACTTGTTATGTTTTGTATGTCTTTCCTGTGAACCATACAGATAATTTTTGCTTTGAGTTTATAGTCGACTTTCTTAGGCTTGTTTTATCATCATATTAAAATTATTCTCTAATTCAGTATTTCTCTGTTGTATATTTATAATGCAGTACAAATACCTTTTCTGTAATCATATCCACATGACCAAACCCTTGCGCATCGGTATAACAATACAACTTTTTCCTTATTCGATACAATTACAGATCAAAAAAGAGTTTAGTTACTAACTCATCAACTTACATATCGGTAATTGGCAGTCACTTGTTCATCTATATCTCCTATAAGTTTCCTGATTAATATTATCTCGGTATACAGCATGACAGACTAAAGTTCTTATAATTAGCAAATAGATGCTTGTTGTTGTATTGCAGTATGGTTTTAGAAATATGGTTTAATATACAGTGGATGCCGCTTAGTTATCAATATAAGCCCGTTCTAAAATATATTTATATCATATTAATATCTCTCACCATATGTTATAAGCCAGTTAGTTTTACAGAAAGAGACTCTCCTAAAGCGATCACAATAAGTGGTGTCCACTGTCGTTCATGAAATATAAATTTGCAATTTTTCCGAACTAAAATAAATATTTTTGCATTGGATTTCTATGGTCATGAAACCCGTACAACATCAAATTTGAAGTCGCGTTGCTCTTTGGCAAAATTTTATTATTAGCAAAACTGGCAATTTTACCCGTTTGCCATGAGCACCTTTTCCGCCCCTCCAAATTGCACAGACCAGTGTGGGAGATTTACTTTATCAGAAAAACTATCAAAAAATTAACATTGCATACGCCATGTGATGGTATTATTTGTGTGTAACAATAATGTTTACTACAGACATCAACTGATTAGAATCCAACCCTGAACTGCAAAATAACCCTTTGGTCCCTACTTGAACTTGGTACTGGAATTTATTCGAATTATCCAACATTAATCAACGCAAAATAGATCTCATACAGAGTAAATATAACAAAAAGTAAATATGAAAGAATAGCCCGGAAAAATAGATCAACAAGAGTATTTTATTTACAATTTCGTGCTTGGTTCAGATTTGAAAAGGAGGCGACTGTTTTCTGTATGATCCCCCTTAACCCAAAGAAGCATTCATTATTATGTACTAGGGCCTAGGCGATAACACTCGGTCTCGTTCTGTTATTTAATGATTTTCAGTATACGTGCTGTATCATTAGTTTTCGGGACCCCGCCGTATAGTACTAATATTTATTGACATCATGTACAGTAAAAAAAGATAAACAAATGGAAGAAGGTCTCATACGAGTCACGTATTGAGATTGTTCACTAACAGTAAAACAAGCATTCAAGCTTTAACACAGGAAGAAAAAACGCAGTTTAATATATACATGAACACTCCAGAATAGATGATTTCCAAAAAATTACTAGGGACTATTCCGTCGTCATTGGCCATTTAAATTGCGCCAATAGTTGCGTATGCGAAATCAGCGATTTTCGGTTGTAGATAGAATATTAATAAGCACGCCCTCGTTTCTTCCAGAAAGAGGATTTCATTCAGTCCAGTAAGCAACAACATAAAACAGCTGTACAGCATCCGATTAAAAAACAGTCTGAAGCTCCGGTGTCATTTCTCTTTTGTTGTTGTTCATGAACAATCACTGAAAAGTAAAAAATTGAAATAGTGAACAAAAAATATTCCAAATAATATATCCTCATACAAGAAAGAGTAGTTATTCTTCTTTGACCGTTTAAATATGATAGATTTGCTTCTGTTCCAATTACGCAATGTTACATAATACTGTGTTTTGATGACGTTAAAGAGTAAACTCATGATGTATGCTCAGCAGTAGTCTCTATGTTGACGCAAGTACCGAACTATTTTCTCCCATGAACGTGCGGCTCGTCACGAGGTATACGTCAAATAGCAGTTCCACGAAACATTGAAGTATTACTAATATCTAACATTGAGACTCACCAACGTTCTGTGGTTTTCCGTGCCTGGCATCTGTTGCAATGTACTGACCACCTGGGTATCCTTGAGGAGGATAACCACCTTGAGGCGGATACGATCCAGGTGGAGGATAAGCTGATCCCTGTGGCGGATAAGCTGGTCCCTGTGGTGGATAAGCACCTTGGGGAGGGGGGTACGGTCCTTGCTGATATCCCGGCTGAGGTCCGTATGGTTGAGGCTGTGGAGGGTACCCCGGATTAGTTGGTGGCGAGTATGGTGGTGGGGCGCTAGACATGTCTATATCAATGTTGTTATGAATATGCTGAAATGGAAAATACAATTAATATATATGTTTCACTATGTTGTACTCTTTGTTTGTCTCTACTAATGTTATGTCCTGTACCAGCAATATAAGCAAAACGCAGCTAAACAACAATCCAAAGAAGTATAATTCAATATGTGTTTTCGTTCGTCAAACAATTTTCTATTGCGCTTTACAGATCTTCTACGAGCTCTATCAAATCTCCCTCAACTGGAGCATAAACTTAACGCGCTTATAGCCGCAGTGATCTATTCTATATTCCTTCCATAAGATGTATTCGCAAAACACAAATTAAATTGCATTACTGAATACTGCCTTAGAAGTGAGAAAACAGAAACTATTGATATAAGCATCTTTAGTGATCACAAGACATATATATCGCTGTTCACGAGAATTATCCCATTTTATTTATACAGCGCTGAATGTACGCAAAAGTGTATTTCCTTGTCTTTAGTCATTATGCTATATTTTATACGTCTTATTACGTTTGTTCATTTTGTTGTTTATCCAGCCTATTCTATGGATTAGTCATGTAACTATTCGACTTCATTTTACATATTTTTCCTTCGCTATTCTTTATGACGATTCCGGATCATAAAACCACCTGTACATTATAAATCGTACATTAAAGCAAACATAAATACATTTGGGGTAGATCATACAACCGCAAATAACGACGCCATACAGAATACGTTACAACAAAAACATGTATATAAACGAACCATATGTTCAGAATTCATTCCTGTACCATTTCAACTACATAAGCTAATTGTACTCTTAACTATTATAATCCTTTCACTGTATGCAGCTGTTATAAACACCTTAATGCACTCGAGCGTTATCCGTAATAATATCGACATATATTATACACAGCATACACGTCATATGCCTTTTGCATATGCCATAATCTGATCAATAAGTTGGTTCTAACAAACACGTCTGACTCCACTGTTGCTATAGCTGTCCTTTCTCAATGATTTCTGCTATCTCATTCAGCTCGAAATTCTGAAGTACTGAATACAATTCACAAGTACTGTCGTAGCCAACCATTGTAGGTCTGCCTGTAAATAGTCATAACATGTTAAGCACACATACGAATATACATACACCATTAGTAAGGACTTCTTCGGAAAGCACAACGTCATTTGGGAATTATTCACACTAATTATGATTTTAACGAACTCAGTTAACATTAATGTGTCCAACTATATTTCTTCTATTTTCAGGCTTCATAGTTCTCGAATAAGAGTAGGCAATATGTGACGAAGTCGACAGGAAGCAAAACCTATAACAGGACTGCGCTCATTACATTGTTAATAATTTACACATACCGCGTGATCATTATATACGTGACGTTAAAAAAATATTCATCTGGCGAATGAGAGCCTCAATCTGTTCATACGCTATTCGAATCGTACATAAAATCGTTAATATTCAATCTTGCCGATAATTAACTAGCTCAATACGCATTCTACGAAACTTATACTGACGATCTTGTATTTATTTGATGCTGATATCATGGGGAAAGTTTTAGTGCTATTAACGGTCTGCGTGCTATCGAATGTGGGAGATCTAATTACGATCCACACGCATGGTTTTATGTCCGGTGATATACATTACCAGTGTGTAATAGTAATGGAAAAAAGGACACAAAGTGAAATAATACCGTCAGAATATACCTACTTGAATATTCCTGTATTCACAATTCTTGGAAGTCTAAGATATAGTCATATCCCTAAACCATCGTGTTTATTAAATTATCGTTTCCTCATTATGTTAGAATAACATCAAACTATGATATCGCCAAGGGCAACAAATATCCGTTTATAAATAATGTTACTGGACTTTAACCATTCAGTCGCTTCAATTTAGGTTATACACATGTATGGTATGTACAGTATTACACAACTTTAAGCAGGGGGGGGGCTCAGGCCAGATTAAATTGTTTAGTAAAATTGTATGGATACACCCAGATTTCGCGAATATATCCTCCCATTTCGAAATTTCCCACCTATTCAGGTCTTGGAGGGGATACTGATGGCTGTGTGAGAATCTTGTTTCATGTCTTCAATCATGTTTATGCATACTCTCTGGTTATATAAAAGCAGCGGCCGAGTGTCGTGTACAGTGTACGCAACTTGCTTAGAATAGCATTAAATTGATGCCACCGATGTATACCAAATTAGTCTGTATTTCATTTACTTCATTATATCAACCACAACTCCAACTTGTGCATAGATCTTCAACCTAACACTCATTTATTTTTACCTACTTTGTATTCATCGCCAAAACCTTAAATATTAATTATACAAGGATTGCATTGACGTAGACCCCCTGAATTCGCTATAACCATTATGAATATACGTCACAACAGAGATTTCTTGGTTTATAACTTGAGATCAAACAATTATGGAGAAGCAATTTGTGGATTGTCTACGCGTGCTAATTCGTCATTTTTGTTTATATATTTCCGCTCATATGGTCGTTATATAAAGAAGCATTTGAATAAAAACGGTAAGTGCTCTATTCTATGTCCACAGAGCATATGTGGATCTATACCTATGCTCTATTTAGGCAATCGCGTAGCGGAATAATACGCTTTTACCTTCGTATACATCCACCCAAGATATCAGTTTTGGTTAGTTTCGTTGCGGGATGGTTGGGTAGTGGTAATACATTCCAAACTGGAATCAATGCAGCAAGTGACAACACTTCGTCTTAAAGATTAAAATTTCATTGATTCAGCATATTTTATTTATAATTGGGTGCTGATATTGACATTACACAGTAACTACTACTACTCACTATCAATGTGTCAAACCATGGGATCATCAATCCCATTTCATAATCTAATAAGCTTGTTGCTTCATGACGTTAAATTATTCCCTTACCAGTTGCCTCCCCATTTCACACTAGGTCACATTAGTAATATAAGTACAGGGTACTCCTCACTCAATAACCAGAATCTGCTTTAAATACCTTAAGATATTGTTTTGATGTCACATGGTAGAATGATAGAGACCATGAGA
>QXVX01011229.1:0-12021 GCA_013436065.1 Halocynthia aurantium
GTAACAAAACAAAATAAAATGATTCTAAGCGCGGATACATTAGAGCGGAAGATGAAACGTTGGCAACGAAGGAAAACGATAAAATATTAACGAATGAACTCAAGGATGGAACCTGGTCCTGTAATGCACCCGGAATGCAAACAAAATGTCACAGAATTAAAAAATATAATAATTAAAAGATTTTACTCTTTCTCTTTGATCTTTTAATTACGTCTAACTTCTTCTGACTGGCACTAAGATGCTATTTCTAGTACTGTTGGTATTCTCATTATCTGTGTTTAAATAATTAGTATACAGTGGTGTCTCGTACTACGAACGACCCTATCCTTGTACGTCCCACCATACTCGTAGAGAAATTTGATTTGGAGTTCGAACTGCGAGCGTAGTGAAAAAATTGCATTGACTGGTATTCGGGGCATTAATTTGTGTTAGTTTTATCCTACATTATTGTATATACGTATTTACTGTGTAGGTTATCGACATGGGTTCGGATTAGAGTCTGGATTAAATCACTTTCCATTGTTTCTATTGGGGATAACTGATTCGGACTTCGAACTATGGAAAGAATCAAGTACGAAGTATGAGGCACTATTGTACTTAGATATTTCATAGGCAGTTTACAAATTTCCTCTAACAACTTTATCTATAATGTACATGAACACACATAGTCGTTATATTATGACGAAATTGAGTTTGACACACCACTGACAGGGGTCCAAATTGGCTGGGACAGATAATGGGCACATTTGGCATAATAATTGATGTGGATGTATTAATTTTCTACGAATTTTAAATTTAAATTTCTGTTGTAGGATGTTGCTAGACATTAAAATTAATATATATTATTATTTTAGTTTTGTATTAACGATAAAACCGGAGTAATTGAATATTTACACTATCGGGCATAATTGGCATAGCCACCCAAAACTGTGTGTTATCCAACTGTGTGATATCCTCTCAATATTTATCAGGGACTTTTTTTGTGACAAATATTTCAGTATTTTTTTTACCGAACCCAGTTAATTCGGAACGAATTAAGTATGTAGTACAAAGCATCACTGTACACAACAGACAGAGAATGAACTTGGCAGCATTTTCATTCAAAACTTACCAAGAGCCTGATTCGTTGTAATCCGAAATAATTTATCGATTTGTCTGTGAATTTCCTTTTCTTTCTTGACGATACCAAACGATAAAATCTCCGATATCTCTTATTCCTTGCTCTGTGATTCTCAATTCACTATTACCATAGCGATCGATAGATCCGGAGTAATGAAACTGACATTAAATATCTCATAATTTAGTTATCTGAAAAACAAAGACAGATCGATGAACATTACGATGGAAAATAATTTAAAGAGTAATTTTACACAACAATAAAATATATTAAATAAGGAGAAGATTTCATTAACGAGATTTCAAAGTTACGAGTACAGTGATACAGTTTTACGAGATTTCAAAGTTAGGAGTATTTTGCTCCTTAATCTCATTAAGTTCGTAAGAATCGAATAATACAGAAACTGTAGCTCATGGGCCTCAGCCTGAAGCCCAGAGAAGTGTTTCTTTACTGTATAATGTATATGATCAACAATCAACCATTACGTTTGTAAGCATCAAATAATACAGAAACTGTAGCTCATGGGTCTCAACCTAAGCCTATAGAAGTGTTTTGATACTGTATATGACCAAGAATGAACCATGTGATTTATTTTGTATAACATAATCAATCAAAAACAAAAATAATCACAATAATTTGCACACAACATAGATGTTTATCTTAAACAACTCATATTTTACTGCATGATAGTGAAGTCGAATATATACAGTTAAAGCTCATTAGCTCGAAGTCTAAGGCCGCAGGCAAACTACCTCGAGCTAACCGGAGTTAAAGCTATCTGCACATTTAATTTTAATGAGAATTTGTCGGGGCCAATCAAATCAGTTCGTGCTAACCGAAATTCTGAGTTGTCCGGGGTCGAGGTAACGAGTTTGCAGCGTAGTTATCGATGACGTATAATTTTAGTTGTATATTAATCTATGTATTATATTTCCTTTACTTTCTAATGGCATCAACACGATACAACAAACAATGTGTCTGAGTTTTCTTACCATTGCTGAACAACTGAACTACTACTGTCTCCTGTCTATCTGATCATTCTACCGACCGACTGAACAGACAACCGACAAGAACTGCTGATAATTCACGCCATATTGTGATAAAACATTCGCTGCTCTCAAGTGTTTGCGACGTAACAAAGACAACTGGTAATGCTTACAGTCTGACTTAGGAACGGATCTTGTTCTGAACTGCAAATAGACGTAGACTAACTTTCCTAGAAATCTCTGTGGAACATTGGGAACTATAATTGCTATTTCAGGAAAACAAATATGCCTATGTATTTTAATACTGACATTTTGTTGTAGAAACTCTGAAAAATAAATCATAGCCTCAGTTGAAATATTGGCGAAATCTAGTTTTACCCCATGTGTGTCTTGAAATATTTTATCCGTGGACAATCGGAAAGTCTCTGTGGACCACGCGTTTCTTGAATTATTATGCCATGGAATCTAGGGCATAGACTATGCTGATGTGTGAAGCTTACAGTACATCCAATCTAGTTTTCTGCAAGCCTCCACTATCTTAGATTAATCTTTTTTAATACGGCTGTTTCGCAATGCAAGCTTTTAACGGCAAAAAATGCGAGATTCTCTACGGGCTGTAGTTTGACCAGCTCAACAGCTTTTGAAATAACAGAATAAGACCGACTTTTAGAAGATTAAACTTTTCTCTTAGCGACAAAAACATTTGTCAACGTCCAAAGTCCAATCGATACAATGTATCTTAGACTAATCCTTTTTAATCTAAGCACTTTCTCTACACAAACCAACTCTGTACAAGCAAAATATTTGCCACTTCTGATCTGGAACGTTAGATAATGTACAGGGAATGATTTAGACTTTGGATTGCTAGTGGAATTTCCAAGTTCAACCATTCAACATAAAAATTAAATTACAGAACAAATAAAAAATGAAATGATTTTCTTTAGTTAGTTTCCGAAAAAGAAGTTGATTTTAATTTTTCCCAATTTTATTGACTGTAGGAATAACTTTGACTATAATGATCCGTTTGTAATATAGACCATAGTGAACGGTTTCAAATGAATTTTGCCAACAACCTTAAAATACCTGGCGCTAAATGGGCTCTCGGATTGGGAAAAGAATTCGCGCTAACCGAAATCGAGCAAAACAAAGTTTATTACTTGTATTTTAATAGGGATTTCGTCAGTACCATCAAATCAGTTCGAGCTAACGGACGTCGAAGTAACGAGCTTTGATTGTATTCAGGGCAATGTGTTATCTTAACCTTAAATTATAATTATGTGAATTTACTGTTTAAAATAATTGAAATTGATTCAGATTCGGGTCTGGGAACTGATTAATTCATTTTCCATTATTTCTTATGGGGATAATTGACTTTGACTTCGAACATGTCGGAGTTTGAATGGATTAAGTACGAAGTACGAGTACATCACTGTATAACAATGGTCACAAAGTAAATACAAAAACTTTGATCGAAATATAAATTATTTAAGGTTTTCACGGCAAAACTGACAAAATAATATCAATAAATTTTTTATGAAGTCGACCCGGTCAATGTCTCACATCCATTCAAAACCTACCTCGATTACCGCGGCTTCCATTTACATCACTACAGTTTGACTATTAAATGTCACGCATCCTCTCCAGGTAAGGAATATTGGACGCTATGACAATCAATGCTGTGTGTGCAAGCTGCTTAAATTGTGGCTCGCCAGTCACACAAGGGTAGGACATCTAACACCATAGCAAGCATTCGAACATAAATGTTGTGTTAATTTATAGTCTCTACATGCCTAGCTGCTGAAGCTCTCTAATAATAAACACAGTTTGCATTACTGACATCACATACACCCACAGTACAGTACCTTAGTTCTTGAGACAATTGATACAAGTAAGCTTATATCTATTTAACATTAACTACATCACAGAGACTCAAATAAAACCCGCTAAGGAAGAGATTTGTTCTCTTGTTTCATAATAACTCAAGACTGGTATTATTTCCAGCATCAGCGAGCGCTATACCAAAACAGCGCAAAACGCAAATCTGTGGACTGTGGTTCAGTCAGCTAAATAGACAACATAGATTCAGATGAATAACTAAACATATCAAATGAGTCATTAGAACTCTTTGATTGGTTATTTGTTTGATATCGACTCAAGACGGTAATATTTCCGGCTTCGGGGCTAGAGTAATGCAAAGTACATACGCACACTAAACACCTATAATAATCACAACCGCCAATAAGGAATCGAGCATACCCACATCCGCCAGCAAAACAGTGCAAAGCGAGGCAGCTTTAAGCGAGGTATCTGTACCGTGTCTCAGTCAACTCTCAAGTTCGTTTTTGCTACGCTAATTTAAAAGCAATGAAGGAGAGCGCACTGCAGGCTTATGGTAGTAGCAGATCATACATAATTGATGAAGGTTGCCTCCGCCCGACAGCAAAACACACTGTTCAAGAAAACCTACTCGCATAGAGAAAACCAGCGCTTTGATCTTTCTTTAAAGACAATGAAGAAGAATCAGATTGAAAATCTATTGACTAGAATACAAGAAAAAAACATCAAGACCGCTCAGTCAAAAAAGGTCACAGCGTCAGAAATCGATATTATCTTGATTGTGGGATAAAAAAAATAATCGAAAACTAAACCTTCATCTTTCTATACGCGCTTGATCGAAATACACAAGTTCATCATTATATTCGAGAGATGCATTCAGAGATAACTTTGCATAGTGTGAATACTTATTTCAATGGAGAAAATAGGGAGATGTGTTTTGACAACAACCTACAATCATAATTTAGCCACTATTTCATACAAAAAGTACATTAAACAAATAGATTAAGTACAGTACACAAATACATTACCTAGGGATGCGTTCCAATATAACTTTGCATAGTGTGAATACTTACTTCAATGATGGAAGGAAAAATAGGTTACTATAACCTTAATTACTGATAAATTATATAAGGACACTACTCACTTAACGACCACATTGCTCGAATAGTGTTCCTCACACTTACGACCGATATAACGACTGCTAAACTCAAATAATTCATATAAAACAGATGCTTTCATGGATTCTATCACTCAATAAGTTACATTAAAACAATATCTGATGGGAGGAAGGGGGAGGGGGACTGTATGACTTAAATTGCCCCCTACACATATTCCTCGTCATCACATTCACATTAAACAAATCTGTGACGTCAAATACGTAATAATACAAATCTGTGACGTCAAATACGTAATAATACAAATCTGTGACGTCAAATACGTAATAATAATAGCGCCCAGCGTAAAGAATGAAACATTGAATTCAAGTTTAGGTCGTTAGGAAATCTCTTAAAATAGTTCAATTTAGCCGGAGGCGAATAACATCAGATCTCGTGAAACTAATAAACGTAATTTTAATGTAATACGATGAGGATATATTACATGTAAAGACGTGGTTAGATAACTATCAAAAGTTCCACAGCACTAGTACTGAACAACAGTTGTTTTTTAAAGTAAGTATCTGCAAAATTTAAAAAAAATCCTCCTTTTTGGGAATTTGGAAATGGCGACCCCTATGTGAAATACTACAATAAGTCCAATATATTTTTGTCAAGGTCAGAATGAGTAGTATAGTGCAATTAAAAAATGTATACATGGGCAGGGCCTCCGAGAGAAATCAAGACGTTCAAAGTTTCTCTCCATTATGTATTTATGGACGCTTGATATTATATATATAAATATTTACCGAGATCACAGAAAATGCGAAAGCCCCTCCAGACCCGGGTACAATTAACCCCCTGCACCCTTGTCTTGGTAGCCCTATGCATGGAATGTAAAAGTTTGGCTCTGTTGATGATCCGATATATCACGGGAAAGCGTACAAGAGAACAGGTTAACATTTGCCACTAAGCTATTATTATCCTTTGAACCATCGGTATCTGATGACCCATTGAAAGTATAGTTTCTTGTTTGGCTGGATGATTGCTATTCCAAGATCATGTAATTATCTGCCCGACGATCATAATCTCATCCTGCGGGGGAAAATGCGCACGTAAGCGGATAAACTGCTTGGTAATCATCGAGCGAAACATAACAGCTCAGTCAGCATATTATTAGTAATACTAGGGTCGAATTGAGCTGGTGCAGGACGCGTTGCAAATTATTGTCTGTCTTATGATGGACCGGACTCCCCTACTCGTGGGCCCCAGGGCCGAACTCATCTGAAAGCCCCCAAATTCATGGAAATGTTTTTTATGTTTCAATAACCAATATTTATATAATACTGTAATTATTTTGCAATGGCCAAATGTCATCAAATATAACATAATATTAATATGTAAGAAATAAGGATTTCAACACAATGTAACACATCCTCACTACAAATTAGTTTCAGTGGGCCTCAGATACATATGGCTAGGTAAATGGCCCAGTTGGCCTATTGGTGAATCCAGGCCTTGGTATAGAGAAAATGCAGAAACAAATAATTGGGGTTGATAGCTTACAGTCACGTGACCCTTGCAAGGCAGATTTCAAACCGAAGCATCTACCTAAACTTTTCCAGGGAAGTAAAGCTATTATACTTCCATTCTCATATATTGCTTAATAATCACATCTCAGATTGCTTATTGAAGGTGTAATAAATTAAATGACAATTATCCTTACTAAAACTGAACAAGGAACAGTTGAACTTTCTAGTAATGTGCTGTAAATTCTCGTTAGATCGAAGTAAAAATGACCAGGAAAATTAATAACCGAGCTAACCGTAGTTCGAGCTATACAAATATTTATTTTAATAGAGATTAGGATTTCAGCTGGAGCTAATTAAAACTGTTCGCGCTAACCGGAATTCTGAGCTATCTGACGTTGAGATACCGAGATTTCACTGTACTAACTGTAGCTGCAAGTGAATGAATTATCAGCAGTAGTACAATGAAGTAGCTGAATAACTTCTGATCCAAAATGGGGCAACTCCCATGTTGCCAATCGAAAGCCGAAGATCAACAGTAAGACAGCTATGATATACGACGCTAACTGCTTTCCTGTTCTTGCATTGTATTGTTTGCATAGTTGACTCTTCAGCGAACGCCCAATGGTATCGCAGGCTACTTCTGTTCAATGGTTAAGCTGGCCCTAATATTACGGAATTGAACGCGAGAAGGGAAGTTGGCTGTTAGTACAATTCTATGACTTGCTCAGGCAAAATCCATAACTCGTCTGAAGCTGAATAAACCACTAGCCATCCGAGCGAAACAATCTCAAGTATAGAAGTTATATGCACTGGTACTCTCTAATCAATCATGCAAATCTATTTTTATCATTACGCAGCAATGTCAACATCGAACCTTGGAAACCTGTTGAAATGCTGTACTGCACTGTGGAACAGTATTAACAGTATTTCTAGTAGTTTTTTTTTTCAGCAAAAAATAGCGGAAAAGGCAGCAAAAATAGCTCAAAATTATGCAGAATGCGAAATAATGTATTTTTGTAACCAAGGCGGAGGAGAAATATGAGACAATATGAGTAGTCTGTGCAATAAGACGATCAAAAATGGACAAAAATACCAGCTTTCTGGGTTATAGGGCATATCGTTTAACTACTAAAACAGGTTCAATGAATATTGTACTAGCAAATTGACATAGGCATTGTGTATGTATGAGCACAGAATATTATACAGTGAACTCTCTCTTATCCGGCACCACTGGAACCGGTAGGGTCGTCGGATAACTGAATTTTCCGGATACCTGATCATCACTCTCTTTACATTACCATATCACCAATTACAATTACAAAACTTATTAAAACACTACATAGTATTATGATTAGTATTCTGCATATAGTAGAAATGACCTTGACTATCTTAGCTTCTCTGTCTCAGCAGCATCTACTGTATTTTTTGTTACTTATCATCGTAATTATCATAATTCACCTGCGGCGTTTGTTCTTTTGCTCGTTAAATATTAATCAGACAACGGGTTGAACCTCAATTCAACGCTCGTTCTCGGGCTGGCATTTAAAATGAGAACATGAGATAAGATACCGTACAGGACACAATAATTGGAAATTCACTAAAACAATGCAGACACAAGTTGGCAGTTCACTCGTGAGTCATTTATCATCGCTGTCTTACAAAATATTGACCCTAAGTTTTCCGGACCTGACCCCACCAGATAAGTAATAGAGAATTGATGTTGTAATACAAGTAATTTGAATGACTATTGAACGTTTGAAACTGCAAGGAAGTTTCTGTATTTCTTCGATGTGTAATTCTTACCATGNTGATGTTGCAATACAAGTCATTTGAATGACTATTGAACGTTTGAAACTGCAAGGAAGTTTCTGTATTTCTTCGATGTGTTATTCTGACCATGTCGGACCAAATTATAAAATCATGAAATTTGATTTGAAATTTGTCCCAATATAAAATCAACCATGTCTCAACCCACAATCCATCAAGGCAAATAAAAATTTATTTACACTGTTTACTGTTTTTGCAGTATTATATATTTTTATATACATAGGTCCATAAAATGTCATAGCTACAGAAGCCTCATTAAATCGGGTTTCAGGGTTTAACTGTTGAAAAATATTCTAATGACACATCGCGTTATATCCGAATTCGCGTTAAATCGAGCGCGTAATAACAAAGTTAGACTGTATCTAGATTTAATCGCGCGTTGTACGCTCTCTTAGTCGCTCTCGATAATTATTTATAAACGAACGATCGTGTAATACAGCGCTTTCGAATCTTTCGTGTTCAACATATCGAAAATAAACAGAGAAAATATCTTATCTGAAATATTTATGTAGCTAGTATCTTACATCAAACGTCCATTTACCAATAACTGATTTACAAGCAGTGAGCTCATTTGAAATGATGAACGTAAACAATACGGTGCATTAACATTTATAACGTTATACGATGTACTGGTACTTCCTACTTAACGACCGGGATCCGTCCAACGACCGCTGGTAATGAATTATCTGAAGGTCTAATGGAAACGTAGTTTTGCAGGATACTTAGTTTTAATTCCAGTATTATACTGTAAGCTTAATTCTAAACAGGGTAAAGAATTTGTACGTAATTATATATGGATTTTCATTTGTGACACAATAATAGAAATAAAGCGAATAAGAAAATATATTCTATGGAAAATATCTATGTTGGAAAGCCTGGTATAAGAAATTATTGCATAAGAAATAGAATGGAAACTAATCGTATAAGCAACTGTCTCTGTACGAAGCTTGATGTAAGAACCTGCACTTCAGGAAAATATCGCGCACTCGTAAATATGGCTATGCCAGTGTATGACATTAAAAAACCGTGGTCAAAGGACACTAAACAAAGTTTAAGGTTCATCACAGTGTGAACTACGGAGAAACAAATTTACGTTGCGGAACAAAAATATTTTGAAAGTTGATATCCGCCACACACGAAGTCAATCCGCCAGAACTTTTTAAGTTAAAACATCAAAACTTGACCTTTGACACCGCCCCTTAACAAGCGTGTCATTGTTTCGATATAAATAAGTCACAAATATGTCGTTTTAGATGCGTTGGCATCACATCACCACATCACCACATCACCACATCACCACATCACCACATCACCACTCCATACAACGTTAATATTGCACAATACTGAATACATATACAACAGTATAGGGTTAGGGTTTCAGCGCCTCTTTTCTGATATTTGCTTGGGCTAGCGCTCCCCTAAGCTATACTAGTGACCCTAATGAGATTTTGCTAAGTTAAAAATATCAGTTTCAATTTTTGATAAACAGAACCTCGAATCTCCTCTATCACATATCTGTAATCTACTTCGCGATTTGGTTAACAGTCTGACGACATTCCTGCATCCTACTGATTTTACTACCAGGGGCTATACTACAGTCATTGACTTTTCAAGATAAGGTAAGGGTTAACAGGAATAAACTCCACTATCATATATTGCTATATTAATTAGATCTTAGATTGCTTATTGAAAGTGTAAGAAATTGAATGATAATTTAGCCTCAACAAAACCGAACAAGGAACAGTTCAACTTTTCAGTAATGTACTAACTAGCTGCAAGTATGAATGAACTATCAGCAGTAGTACAATGAAGTCGCTATATTACTTCTAGTTAAGAGTGGGGCAACTGCCTCGTTCTGTACAACCACTGGTCGCCTGCTACATATACATGTGAAACCAAAACATAACTTGTATCCTGCAATTGTACCGTCTGTCTAAAGACTAAATCAAAATCACATTTGAACGAGTCCCAAGAGATTTTTTGACTAGCTTGATCTTTCTCTTCTGGTTTAAAGCATTGAATT
Organism: Halocynthia aurantium; assembly: GCA_013436065.1. NCBI lineage: Eukaryota > Metazoa > Chordata > Ascidiacea > Stolidobranchia > Pyuridae > Halocynthia > Halocynthia aurantium. The sequence goes on from QXVX01011229.1 coordinate 10,416, forward strand.
TTAACAAGAGAAGTGAGTCACAGATCTGCAACTTGCAATCAAATCTGAAATTTTCGACCGGAAAATAAAGAGGCATTTGATGTACTGTATATTACAAGTGTTCTGCTTGGTCACAACCTTATTGCAGTGGATTACGACTTCCCGAAAATATCACAGAATCTACCATCAATATATTCATTTCCATTATAAAAAAATCAATTGGAAAATTCCAGGTAGTTTTCTCTCAATATCGAATTAATTTAGGTCATTAATCTGTTACTTAGCTAGCGTACCTAGAGAGGAGAGTTGAGTAAAAGACAATGTTCCTGGCTAGTATGATCGGATACTCCTCCAGTATCACGATGTTTGACGCCCAAGGGAAATAAGCTAACGCTAGGTTTGATGCTGCTGATCATATTTCAAGGTCATTAATTTCATTTTAAAGGTCAAACTAGATCTGGCGTATAAAATGACCATCGAGATACAGAGAAGACAGAACACCCAGAATAGACGGCTGTACGAAAAGCCATTACAGTAATCCCTCACCTATCGCGATGGTTACGTTCCAGACGCCCCCGCGAAAGGTGAAAATCCGCGATGTAGAAACCATATATTTATTTAATTATTTGAANTACCAGGGGCTATACTACAGTCATTGACTTTTCTAGATAAGGTAAGGGTTAAAAGGAATAAACTCCACTATCATATATTGCTATATTAATTAGATCTTAGATTGCTTATTGAAAGTGTAAGAAATTGAATGATAATTTAGCCCTAATAAAACCCAACAAGGAACTGTTCAACTTTTTAGTAATGTACTAACTAGCTGCAAGTATGAATGAACTATCAGCAGTAGTACAATGAAGTCGCTGTATGGCTTCTAGTCAAGAGTGGGGCAACTGCCTCGTTCTGTACAACCACTGGTCGCCTGCTACATATATATATATGAAACCAAAAGATAGCTGGTATCCTGCAATTGTACCGTCTGTCTAAACACTGAATCAAAATCACATTTGAACGAATCCCAAGAGATTTTTTGACTAGCTTGATCTTTCTCTTCTGGTTTAAAGCATTGAATTTTAACAAGAGAAGTGAGTCACAGATCTGCAACTTGCAATCAAATCTGAAATTTTCGACCGGAAAATAAAGAGGCATTTGATGTACTGTATATTACAAGTGTTCTGCTTGGTCACAACCTTATTGCAGTGGATTACGACTTCCCGAAAATATCACAGAATCTACCATCAATATATTCATTTCCATTATAAAAAATCAATTGGAAAATTCCAGGTAGTTTCCTCTCAATATCGAATTAATTTAGTTNATCCCGCCACCCCACTCAGGCATCTACGACCGTTCCTGACACTTACGACCATTTGATAGTGGTTCCATTAGACCTTTACGAATTTCATTATTCAAATAATTCATATAAAACTGATACTTGGTAACTTTTCATTCTCTCATGGCCTCATCAGTCGGGTGACATTAAAACAATATCTGAAGATATTTTCTGGTCGTTAAATAAGGATTTTGTTCACAGATTAATTCGCTTTACGACCAGGTCGTTGTTACGTAACTCGGTCGCTAATTGAATAGTACCTATACACATGTTTATACGACTTGCAGG
>QXVX01011242.1:5807-34895 GCA_013436065.1 Halocynthia aurantium
ATTTCGAGTAGGATGGCGGGCCGCACCAACAAATCAAAGATACCTTCTTTGTAATAATAATCAATTATCAAACCAATACAGAGACCAGATGTGTACGCAAACATTAACTACGTAATTACCCCCGTCTACATATGTAGGCATGTGAAAATCCAGTCTTTATGGGTCGCATTGCTCATATACATGTTGCTATGGAGTCGAATATATGTTCATAATGTGTTGACAACGATGTCATAATGTTACGGAAGTTTAAAAACGCAACTTTGTAGCATGCGGTCTTAGTCCTGGTGACTAGATAATTCTCTTTAATAAGATGCTAGTTCCGAGATTACTATTGTTAAGTCAAAAGACCATTTTGTTACTGTGACTGTGGTCAATATTGTTGTGTGGGCCGCACTCGAAGTCTTCGAGGGCCGCGTGTTTGACAACCCTGCTCTAGCACGTCGCTATTCAGCTTACTTATCTACTGCCCTGTAAGTATACAACAGTAATATTTCTTACCGTTAAATCTCGTGTTTAAATATCATGTTCAAGAAGGTATATAATTTCTATTGATTGTCCTATTGTCCATATTCCTCATAATCACATGTCAGTGTATCCTGACCCGTTATCGTTGTATTTTATGTTCTTTCCCCATATATTGATTTACCGGCATCCCTCTAACCAGCTTGATTGACTATGAATAAATATGATAATAATAATAATGATGAATATTGAATAAAAAGGTAAATTTTAGTTGCTAGTAACTTGACAATGGCTGACTATTAAATGTCTCCCGACTAGTACAGAAATTGAATATAAATGGGAAACAGAAAAGTTGTGGAACATTGTCCATATCTTAGACAGAACAAGTATCTCTTTCAGATATTAAACCATCACTAATTTGTAGCAGCATTTAGTTATTTTATAATTCTATTATATAAAACACAATATGTGCCTATACGTATTCATGCTTGCGTAACACTGAAGAATTACTCACTTGCGCCATCTTTGGGATGGAATTTTACAACGGAATAAAGTTTACTTATCAGAATCTTTAATAATGTGCATAAATATTAATATAATTAATAAATGTACATCAAATTCTACATTATAAAATACTCGAAGTAGTTTCCCTGTAATGTGTACGTGCGTTCCAACTGGTTAAAAATGGCTGAAATCTGTCGGAAGACAATATTGTTCAATTTTGTGGTTATTTTTTTTCGAGCAAGTATTTCGTGTTTGTATCGGAAACTCGACATATACATGCCACACTTTTACTTTTAACGGTAATTCAAATTTGTGTGGTCTGTCGTTTCGCAAATTTCTTGGCTAATTATTACCCTAAGCGTGCAGCCATGAACAAGGCAATAATGCTAGTATTCCGAAAAAGTTGCGAGTTTTCGTACCTTTAGGCATCGTTTAGCTGTGCATCACAGAGACTAATGCCCTTTCCTCGTCATTCTTCTGAAAATAACAAGCTCATCTCACTAATCCAGTATTTCAGGGAATATTTCTTTATTGAATATAATAATACTGTATATATAAATATATAATTCTCGCTTCATTAATTACGAAATGAATCGACCCTGTTAATTCATATAAATATATATATATCCAAATTTATATTTAATTTTTTTGACATCTAATATACATCGCATGTATTTTTAATTAAGTACAACTGTGTAGTGAAATATCAGGTTGCTCCGGTCAAGTACATCCTGCTCCTAAATAATTGCTACATATCAAATTTCAAATTTCGAATTCCTAAGATACCGTTGTCTCACATTGCGGTTATTTCCTTCGTCAAGTTACCACAGGTTAATTATTCACGATGAATCATCCGAGTGTTGAGCAATGTCGTAACGTTCTAGTAGAATGACAAGATAAATGGAACCGTTCGTGAAGGTCAAAAGTTTGTCGGTTTCCGCGACTTAGTTCAGCCATTCCACGTTATTATTATATAAATATTTATGTATAATCTGCTTGATTTGGCTACAACGTTGCCGATACGCGATTATTGTAGCAGAAAATGCTCTGATTCATGGCCCATTTGTTCGGAAATTGCCGATAGTCAAATAAAAAGATTTCTAGACCAACTGTCTTCGTACGCGACAAATGCGTTAATCCACATATTAATAAAGATTCTGTGTAGGCTAATAAAATTTGTCTGGAGAACTATATTAGAGCTGTGATAAACAGCACTTAGAAACGTATAAAACAAGTGTTTTATTTTAACACTAATCAAGAGCTATATTCGGGGCTACCATCGGCCTGGACCGAAAAATAAGCTCGTTTGGAATAACATCTTACTACAATAAAATAAACCGAAACCAAAAATCGTTTCATTTATTCGAGGAATTTCAAATCACTATCTTTTTCATCAGAAATGATCTGCTTCAGCAGTCCTTGGACCTTGAAAATCAGCTCGTGCATCTAATAGATTTTGGTAAGCGGAAACGGGCATACCGATAGTCTTAACCAACATATGTGATTAGATACTTTCTTCACCTACTATTATTTCTACGTTCTTAAAAATAAGCACGAATCTTAGAAATAGGCACGATCTGGCAACCCGGGTTATATGACTATTAGGTTTGGTCGTAATATTCCTTTTATTATCTGTATTTATTGCTTCCCAAAATTCAGCATTCCGAATGCCAGTCAGATTAACTGCCCGAAAGACGGCACGGTACGTCTATTTTGGTATAAATAATAATATTTAGCAAGCCATTTATTTGTATCCACAAAGGAAAAAATGAAGATTCATACAACTAATAATAGTAATTGTTAAGGAACATGTAAAAAAATATTTTGCAGCAGTCGAATGTTTGATTCATTTTTATTCATGAGCGTAATGGATAGTTCCCTACATTATTTTACTCACGTTTTGTAAATTGTTATTATTGAAAATGTCAAGCTTGCCCGTCTTTCGTTGGTAATGTTTTGTCAACTGCACCAAACGTCAGCTCGTCTTGTTCGGTGTTTTATTGTTTGTGTTCAAACACATCATATTCTGATGGTAGCTCTAAATATAGCAGAATATGAAAATTCAAGTAAATATGGGATTATGGTTCATGGTTATTGACGCAAATTGTAAACGTAGAACTTCTTGCCTCCTGAACACCCAACCCTGATTCTTTTGACAAATAAATATCCTCCCTCCCCCCTAAGGTTAGCAGAAGAATTTTAAACGGATTCGATTCCGCCTTCTTATACCGTAAATGTGCTTATTCTGGATTTGTATATAGCGGAACATGTCTCATTGGTCCATTATATTTCACACGAAATTAGGGAAAAGACAGTAATTATTCAACTGCCGTATATCTTCGAATATTATATGCGTCTTATATATAGTTTTGTCTGCGTCGTTCAACAAGAGCGTTTTATAAGTATCAGCCTAAGTACCCTAAAGCAGAGGTGTGCAACCTGCGGTCCGCGAACCGAATTAGTGTGGCCCGCGTGAAGCTGCGTTTTTTTAAAAGAGTATGGCCCGTAAGGGGAATTCAGTGCCACTGATTTTGATGCTATATAAATAGCGAAGCGTCACTAAAGTTGATTTATTTGATTTGCAAGAAAATCAAATCGATTTTTCATGCAGTCACTAGTAGATAGTCAACGTGAAATGCGAGTGCGGCGCGCCGTCTAATCCGGTCAGATGTATTTGGGTTATTTCTGGGTTGGGGGAATTGCCGTGTCAGTATTTCAACTGTTTGAAACTTTCAATTTGGGAATCTGCTTTGGTGCTGATATGCTTATTACTTTTTGGTTACAGAAAACGTCCAATTCAATTGTAATGCGTTGCTCGAATACTGTATATATTGTTGGTTTCAGCTGAACAGTACTATCGAGTTCTGATCCTAAGAATCATTTGTATTTGTTGTCTCTTATATTAATTTTTAACAACTGTTTAGCGTCTTATCTTCAAGGGCTTCTAATTTTGAAAAAAAAACGGGATTTGATTTGAAAAATGATTGAGACACGATCACCTTTCCACGTCAAATAAAGAAATATAGACACCACTCACCTAACGACTATACTCATACCTTACGACCGTTTTCTTTCTTTGTCTTGGCAACAAAGAAAGATAATTTGAACCTGTATTTACTAACTTTTATAAATCCCAGTTATGCACACCAGCCAAAACTGGTCAGGGGGGGGGGGTCATTTTTCATATGGCTACTTCCATGTTAGAGGCAAAGGAAAAGTATATTTGTATTTGTCGGTACACCATATTCACTACAAGAAAACACCCATACACCAATGATATGCATTTACCACTGATATTTATGAATGATATAAATACTTATTGAACAGTTCGAATTGATGCATTCATTTCATAAAGAGGAAGCTTATCTCGCAAGCGAAAACGCTTCGAGGCCCGCACATTACTAAATATAAAGCCGTTCTTCTAGCGTAAGGTCCACCATTTTGGTTCCTTTGATTGATTAACGGGATTGTCACTGCCAAGCGATATTCTGAATTGACTTCGTATCCAGGGTATTTTACTCAATAAGTCCTAATTTTCGAAATCCTCCTAGTCATTATTATCCGTCCATTGTTATCTGACCATCCTGGGAATTATGTAATTGGTTAATTTTGGACTCATAAACTAATGTGCTTACTTATCACACAACTAAGATGTACTACCTGGTAGATAAAGTAGTGACTGTAGTCGTCCTATCAGCTTAGCTGGGCTTTATGTGATGTGTTTCAGCGCGTAACCACGGTACACGACCTATTTGTGTTTTTATCTACCAGTTCATCTGTGCAATCCCTAGTCAAAAAGACATTCAGTATACAGTATTATTTTTTCGTGGAAATAATTATTGAGTGCCCAATTCAAGTTTCAATCCGGCACTCCTTCAACCTCACGCCCTGAACAACATCCCATCCCCGAATCATGCTCCTTATCGATATCCGATCTGTGGTATACTGAGACTTGTCACTAAAATCTGGTATCATCTTTTCAGTTCACTTTTTATTATTGCTATCAACACCCTCGGTATGTCACACTCGGAAAATTACAGGTAGTCGATCGTAATCTTCTCACGTTTTAGTGTGGAAAAGCATAAGATGTACTTAGGATGCAGTCTGTAATATGTTCAACATACCCACGTATGGTTTGTGGTGACTTAGCGTATCTCTATGTTGAAAGATTTTATCTTTATCATTCGTTCATTTCTTTAAATAAGTATTAATATTTTCAAAGTCTTGTCATATGGACGGTTCCTTCAATTTAATTCTCCTAATCGAAAGTGTGTATCTCTTCACCTGTCTTGGAGCAATTTGTATTGCAATTAAAATATAATCTAAAAGTTTGTTGTCTCTTGGACTGGAATCTTGCGGCTCGCTTGAATTTTGTTTGCAACACCACGATTCTGCGGTGATTATTACTCGAAGTTTACGGTAATATAAATCCCGATTTACGTGTTAAGAGCTCCTGTAATTCGTGTTCTGCACGTACGCAAGACCTGTTAGATTTAATCTTTCATAAACTATACGGGAATCCTTGAACAAAGGCGGCTGTCTGTTGGCCGTTTTTCCGGGAAGAGACGGCGAACTGATGAAATAAATATGATACAACGTGGTTCCGTGTCTAATAACGCCATTATTATTGTTGGAGGATTAAGTCAGACAGCTGATAATATTTGCATTACGATTAGATCTGTTATGTTCATGTTCCTTTTCGTTTATGTCGCCGATATAGCGAAAACATGGATTCGACTTAGGAGAACGTCTTCATGCTGTATACAGGCCTATGTGAATTTGCAAACTAGCCGAGTAATAATGCACAGCCTAAACATTCCGTGAAGTCCCTATCATAAGCAATCTTATCATTCAAATCTAGATCATGCGTATCGATCAGAGTCATGCCATTTTCAATACATATGTAACAACGGATGAGACATATCGCGTAGCGCTGTTCAAATCCCTTCTCATACTGATGTAGAAATAAAAGAGGTAGGAAAGGGCAAGGAATCATAATTCCTTATAATAGTACAGTAACTTCATCTAACGGAAAGCGTATGTAGTTACAATAATATACAGTAAGTCCTCTAGATACGAACACGGCTGCGAACATTAAAAATTTGCGTGAATGGTGTAGTTCGCAAATCCATCGCTTGGCGCGTGATCGTCAACAACAACACACATCTCCCAGCCTCTTTCTCAGTCACGCGTGGTCTATCTCACGAAGTAGTTGTACTCTGTATTAAGTGATTGTTATAGCATTTGTATTTCATAATTCAGATATTCTTCGAATTTTTTGTTGTCATTAACTTTTAAGATGCTAACAGTAAAATATTTACACTGATTTGTTTATAAGGGATTGATGGGAGTTGTTGGATGGGAACCGATGTTGCTGTATAGGCATTACCTGTGTATTTATTATTATTGTGTTTGATTTACGAACAATCCCAGTTACGAACAAACTCTTGCAACATAACCTGATCGTATGTTGAAGACTTACCGTATATGATTCGTGTAATCTTGCCTTACTACCCGTAAACTAGCCTTGGACTAAGTATAGCGTAGAAATAGGAATGAAAGAATGACTATATCCATTGTAGATCAGATCTTATTTTTTCCGCTAGGAGCGAGACCCGTTGTAGAATTGAATTGAAATAGTAGCTAATAAATTGCTCGGGATTGCTATGAATATATATGTGGTAAAAGTATTGAAAGTGGTGAAGAATAGTGAGAATAAATCGAAAATGTTAGGTGATAGATTTTATCCATTTTTTTCCCCCATAGCTATTCAAATATATCAGGGATCTACAACGAGTGTAAGATGAATCTGTACTTCAATGCTATAATCATATAATGTAATTTTACCTTTATCCCCGAATTTTGAAATAGCAATTTCAGCATGAACTGTTCACTTCATTCCCTCGATTGGCGAGTACTGTGGTCGCATTCATAAATCGAATCTCTGAGGATAAAAAGTGGATTAACAGGCAATAGTCACTAGTGTTATTACAGATCTGTACATGCAAATGACGTCAACAGGGGTGTGTTTAAACGGATTATCCACGCTTGCAAAATATGACCTATAACTACGGTCGATGAATCAGGTCTTTCTTTGCTACCATAAGTCTGCCATTTCACTTGGCGTTTGTTACTAAATTTAATCTGATATTTTGATAACGCAATCGTGAAAAATAAATACTTATTTTAGGGAGGCGTAGGAAATCAGTAACCGCATAAATAATACGTGTGACCAACCGTATAATTCGTCTCACCAAAAGCAATTAGTCTCTTTGCTTGATTTAAGCCTAGCCCTCTGACTGAAAGGTCGAAAGTAGTTTGGTTCTTGTGGTAATGACATTCTCTCTGTATCTGTAAACTGTGGATTCTCTCCGGAGTCTAATCTTAAAATAGAATGAATCACATCACACAGTTTGAATTTCCACGAAACTTTTTTAATCGATTCCTGTGGACGAGCTGCATGAACAGTTTGCAACAATGTGTAAAAATAAATAGAAAGAGATCATAGCAAGAATTTTTATGAAATTCTATAATAAATAATAGTAAAAATAATAATCGATAGCTTGGTGAACGAAATTGCCACGAATACGAATGATTTCATTCTCTGCATGTTAAAGTAACAAATGAATAAAATAAATAATTAATTATTCGGTATGTGTGTATGCGCATGTACACAGTAGATACAAGAACCACGTATGTATGATGCTGGGGCGGTGTGATCACGGTGTGCAAACACATTAGTATTAAATATTTTTTGAAATCTCACGACTTCTTTTCATCAGCTAAAACTACGAACTGTGTGTTAATTAGTTAAACAATAAATAGACAGTCAGTTTAAAAAACAAAAGAATGGCATGGATAAATAAACATGGATATTGGGGCAAATGAATAAATAATATGAGCTTGCGACATATGGCACTGAAGCGGTTAATTTTAGATCATGCAAATTCATTATTTCATATACACAACGGATATAATTTGTGGCTTGGCGATATCTAGATCCCCTTCCACACTGCTTATTGAGCGAAAATTTTCCAAAGAAGCGTAACAGACAGCGGTAAGCGGTAAGCGGTAAGCGGTCAGGGGTCAGCGGCCGTGCTGTCAAAGCGCGAATTGTTCAACGCTAGTAAAATAGCTCAATTTACCAAACAGACGTAACAGAAAGTGGTCAGACAAACCAACGGAGAACTAAACAATCTTAGCGGTTTAAACCGTGGTGTGTATTTAACTGTTAAAAGAAAGGCGCTTTGAGAACGAAACATGGTGGTGAGGTCGGCTATATCAACTAAATTGCAACAAGACAGAATATTTATCCCACCGAAGAGAGTGATGAAATGTCATGTCATTCATGTAGCAACAAGTAACGCTATAGCCAAGACTTTAAAGTGGGTCCTCAGTGTTGATTTGCTGCTTAATATGTAACTCATCAAGTTTCGCTTAAATGGTACCGACAGCGCAACTGGTAGTACGCTTGTTTATTGGCAAGCGCTAATCAAACATTTACAATGTCCATACAGCACGCGTCTTCATACTTGTATTAGATGGCTATTAGGTGTGAGGGAAAGCTCGATTTGATACGTGCATTTTATCACACTGACTTGGGTTCTGACTCAAAGTCTGAGTATAATACATGGGTATTGAGCTTTTTCGTCTATATGTATGTCGTAGGCGGGGTGCATATTATACACGAGTGCATATCATATTCGGAACATTACCGTATTTCAGTAGTAGAAAATATTTAACTGCAGTTGGATTTTGACAATAAATTTGACAAGATGGCGTCAATCAGGCAGACATACAAATGTTGACTCAGACTGTACAGGTACATAAAGGTCAAGGAATGACATTCACTTGTCGCAATTACTACACCTAATATATATAAGATGCGCTTCAGCAGCAATTATTCCTTTTATCAGGATAGCCATGTTCAGTATTTCACTACTTGGAATTGTACTGTTTAACCGTAATCAAGATACCCGTAATCAACTATAACCAGGGCCCGATTTACATAGTAAAGGGAGTAGCGGGTGCAGCGAGCATCGTGGATTTTAGGTATTGAGTATTTTTGTCAGATAATTTGATGCGCGAGATTCAGTTGAACTAAATACAGTTTCTAAAACACTGCGCTTTTGTTTGCTGGTCCTTATGAAAAATCGCTCTTCCGCAAGCCATTTTTTACAGTCGCAAGCAATTTATTTGTAGAATCTGTGGCGCATCAACACGCATCTTCCATAAGCAGCGCACAAGCTTGACTCGTTAAATTACTATATCGAAATTCCTATCCAGCAGACGACAGTAACAGGAGCATCAGTTTTATTCTTCGACCTTATGATCTTTCGATCCTGAAGCAGACACCATGGTAACGTTGGCAATGATATGCATACTTTCTCGTTCAGTCGTAACAATCTCCCTGATAACCGAATCTTTGCAGAACGTCATAATCATGTCGCATAAGATGGTAGAGCATAATATGCTTATTCCTTGAAATAGCGTCACATTGGCTACGAATTTTCCCTACGATGCGAGCGATTGTAACCTTCTCCTCTGCCATCTGGGCTATCTGGTAAGGAGAGGGTAGGTTGTGGCACTTCACCCAGATTCTGAAAAAAACATACAATAGAATATAGAATGAGTGTCGAAGGAACGAGGAAGTACATTGGGCAGAGGTTCGGAAATAAGTACATACAGTAAATACAACAGATGAATTGAGTGTGACTTAAATGCATTATCCATATATTGAGGATAGGGCAACAACCTATTGAAATTGGGTTTATTACGAGTCATGTCATCAAAAGCAGCCAGAATATTTAGAGTACACATTGTTCTGAGGCAAACAACCGTGTTTGTTTTTTAACATTTTTTTTTTGTGACCTTTATTTTGACCTTTGCAAGGCCGTCCATCTCGATTCATTTTTTAACCACCGCAAATTATATTACCACAAGTAGAAAAGTTGGGTGAAATTTCCTGCATTCGAAAGCTATTCTTGTTGATTCCTCAAACGATCTGTTTTCAGGGGATTTTGTCGATCTAATAATAGTGACATTTCTGCAGATTCAATGCGATAAATTTTACGCAACTTGTTTTCATCTAAACAAATCAAGTCCTCGTCGGGGTTTTTAATACAGTAGTTGCCCTCGGCACATAAAGACCTTTTCTCATTTAATTAGGTAGCGGATTAACAACTTGCTATAATAATACAGGTAACGTCATCTTACTTGATATTGCGTTTTGGTATTCTTCTTATTTTTCTGCACCTAAGTAAAAAGAAAGAACGTTGTTAATTTCCGTAAAAGTTCTAGCGATATGAGGGGAAGGCGAGTAGCACCAAAATATTTTGCTAATATTGTGATAATGTGTGGTGTTCTAAAATATAAAGTATAATAAAATATGAATATATATATAGTCTCGTCTATCTACAGTACGAATGATTAATATGCAACCTATATAATACATATGCCTTACCAGAAAGACAATATCCCAGCTAGCTTGTCAGTCAAAGAGCGATGAACACGCGCGGCTCCCTCTTCATTATTGTGCAATTCATTGGTAGGGATGATGTCAGACGTTGATTCTTCGCTAATATAATACAAAATCGGTCAATATTTTGTGTAGATTATAACAGTCTGGCTAGATTTCCAAATACCTTTTAAAAATCCTTCGAATTGGCCTAGCCATCACTATTTCGTTGAATGTCAGTAATATTGCACAGAAGCACAGCAATACTGACCGACTACGACAGCCGCGTCTTCCACAATCGGTGCGAGAAAACCTTCTTGCCGTGTAAGATCTCTTCCCTTGGGGAACTTTTTCTCCATGGTGACGAGGTGATGACCAACGGTGGCGACACGAGTTGTAGGTCCGAGGTTCGCTTAAAAGGCTCTGTACCGTGTGTTCGCTTGGTCCTAAGTCTGCCATATGTACATTTATATGTTTAGATCAATATTCGTTTTCCCTGTGAAACGACATAGCATTTAAAATCTATTGCGTATGGGTGAGTAGTTTGTAGTAGTAATTTGTAACAAGTTAGTTGTTAGTATTTCAGTAAGCTGAAAAATATTTTTCTGTTGCAGATCAGTACCAGGGCCAAACGATAATCTATATTACCACTTCTCCGTATAGTAAATATTACAGTCCTATTTTGTTGACCCTACAAAGATGAATTAGTCAATTCCAACCCATTAAACACAACGTCTATCAAATACCTTATCAGTTTCATGCATAAAATCTCGAATACCGTATCAGCTATCGTAGTCTAATTCAATTTCGTTACCGTTTGCCATCACCCACCCCACGTGTTTGTCGCTAGCTAACCCCGTCTCGCACACCGACTGAAATGCAATTTATTCCTGTCGCTCAACCGGTCCGATAAAAATATTTTATCATGTCTGAGTAGCAAGCTCAGAATTATAAAGATCGCCGACTCTCCGTATATCTACCCGACCTTTTTTTTTTGCCTACTTCTTTTTACACTCTGGCGAACGCGTCATTCTTGACGTGCTACATAAACACTGTCCAAAAATCTGCACACAGACAAAGTGACAATTCACATTGGTATTTAGAAGGAAGCGAGCGAAGTGGCTGTATTTAAAATCGGTCCTTTGTTCTGTGTTATTAACGGTGACCCAGTTTTCTGTAAATAAATTCTCATTTTCTAGAAAAATAAAGTGAGAAAAACTGTAAATCCCTTATATCCGATGTTAACGTGAAGAAAGGCGTACTTTGATCACTTCGTAACTCCCCCGAGTGGTGCAACTTCCCTTTCACGTGATCGAGTCCTGATCGAGCGCTGCTAAAAGCGAACGTGAAACACTTAGCACGAAAAAGCAAAACATTCATGAGGAGTTGAAAGCCTATCTCCGACCACCCGAGAATTATATTCGGTGTCAGATTTGTTTTCATTTCTCCGATTACTCGAGAGCGAAATGTGAGCCATACATTTCGCAACATCCTGCGTCACGGTATTACCGAAATCCTTAGTAGGCGATGACTCATACCCTTACGAACGACTCGGTATTTCAAGTTCTCGATTTTGTACTTTCACGTTACTAGGTGGGCCATCCGCAAGAGTGCAATATGTGCAACAGAACAAACTAAATTCGGCATCAAACCTATCACCGAAAGTTCGCGGGACGGACGTGTCCGCATTATTAAGGATGTGTAATAGTGACAAGAGCTAGATTACGAATATTGAGGGCAGCATGAGTAATACTAGATCAAAGCTTCTGTTAGATCATAAAACAACAGGATCTTTACGATTATGTAATCTTTTTTTTGCAACCTTTTTGCCCGGCAGCGGATATGGCTTGCGGTATAACCTTTACCAACTATGATTCATCATGTCTGTTAATATCCGATTGAAGTACAGTAACCATTTGCTAAACCGAACCCCGTTTATCCGAAATTGCTCGTTATCCATAAACCGTTATCAAAGGCCCTAATTTACCAAGATTTAAACAATAAAATAAAACTGTTTATCTTATATGATAAACAACTGTCTACTCTCCTTAACCTTTGATCGCGGTGTCCAGTCGTTTTCACGCTACGGATAATCCGTTGCGCAACAGCGGCACCTAATTGATCACGATAGACGGAGCACAATAAAACGGATTTCATTCTGGAATGATATACATGGCAGTACTGGGAGTCCATAAGTTAAATGATGAGGGCTGAAAATTCGAACCCCGATTATCCGAACTAATCGCGTATCCGAACATGTGCCGTTCCTGCCTATACCATAGTATAAGTCACTAGGCGATTGTGTAAATTCAATTTTCACACGAAAGCCAGGGTACGCCTCAACAGACTTCCCCATTCTATGGGCCGCAGGCGGACCACCTAGTTCTGTGAAACTGCGAGTTTGAAAGGTCGCCAATGCGCCCTAGACTGCAGATTCTGCATGTATAGCGTCATACAGTACATCGGTAAATTCACCATTTATTTTTTTTTAATAATTGTCTCGCAGTAGTCGAATACACAGTACACGTTTTACAGAAAACATCATGTTTTTTCAAGTTCTTAGGAAGTCAGTCGTGCTTGATTATGCAGGCACTCCCTGCTTAACTACCAGGACGACGTAAAGCGAATTTGTCGGTTGATGAACTTACTTACTTAACGACCTGGTCATAAGATATATCTTTTAATATTGTTTTAATGTCATCCGACTGATGATAGAGGCGTCGGGAGTGCGAAAAATTACCAAATATCAGTTTATATTGAATGAATTGTTCGAAGAAATTCGTAGAGGTCTTTGATGAAAACACTATTTAATGGTCGTAAATGTGAGGATCGGTCACAGTCTGACATTTTCAATAACGGTCGTAAAGTGTAAAGAGTTTTCGTTATACGAGATGTTGTGTGAGGATATTCTGTACTTGTAATATATTGTACCATGCAGATCTAGAATATACTCTATTTTTACTTTAAAGATGGGGCCCCGAAAAAAATTTTCCAATCGGGACCCGCAGCTCTTAACAGTCTATGTTTATCTAAATTTTTGGAAAACACCAACTAAGACCTAAAGAGATAATGTGAATACAGAACAAACAGAGTCCACTGAAATTCAAAACACATCGCTGCGGACTCAAATTGTGCTGCAATTTTGCAGAACTAACGCCGTTTCTATTGTCAAAAGTAAATTGTCACATTCCCACTGCAACCATCGCTGCACTTATTTCACATCCCTGTAGTATATCGGCTACGTTGTAAATTTTGCGTTAGCGTAGTCATCAGAGATAAATGGAATTTAGATTCCTTTTTGATTGACTGACTGACTGACTGACCGAAGTCAACAGCAAACAGAATGGCCCCAACGTCTTATCTAGAAATCGAAAATCAAAAATGTCTCTAGGCATCATAAGGTGGAAAAGTAATTAAAAAGTTGACAGTGTATTTCAATTGTGTAATTCAATCAAGTGTCAGATTATCCGGTGCAGAAAACCAACACTGGCTGCCACGATCGGGATTAGACAGTTGTTTATCAAATGAGCTTTTCATAGTTTCCAAATATCAATCCCTATAATTTTATTCCAAATGTCAGAGCGAATTAGTCAAAAGCCCATGCCTACGTATTTAAAAATACATCCTAACTCATGTGTGCAATTATGGTTCCACAAGAACACAAGAGTTCTTTGTGTCGTGGTTAACGACTACTCGCCAAATGTACGCGGGGGCGGTTTAATATATGATGGGAAGATAAAAAATTTCCTTGGAGAGAATATATGTTGTAATTCAAATAGCCAGACAGAAACATTCCAGTAAGTTAATTCGCCGTGCGATAGCATTTACACTTCACTGAAATTTTAGCCTGACCCTACATGGTAGTGTTAATGTAATGTAAGTATCCAATGTTAATGTATCCAAACACCTTTGACATTTCCCGAGCGCAGCCATCAGTCAATCATTACCAGAAAAACACCCTTGCCCTTTAGGGAACGCCATATCGATTTCCGATCTTGTCACGTTCAAGATTAATGAAACTATTTCAGATTGTGTTGTGAGATCATAGATGCCGAGATAGAATCTAAATTGCGCCCTTAAGCCTATGTCTGTGAAATATCTCGGAGCATCGGCGAAATCTTTGATTATCCTGTCGGGGAAAAGCCAATGAAAATATTTGTTTGACGAAATTGCAATCAATTTTGACAAACTAGGTGGAATTTCTTGCTTGCTGACGTCAAAAGTCGGTGATTTTGAAAATATTTTTATTTCATTTCTCGGGAATAGCAGATAAAACCAATTAATACTTCTCTATATTTTGATTCAAATGATTAAAAAAAGGCGTAGCAGATAAAGAGATAAATAAATTTCATTTCAAAGCCTTTGAAGAAAGAGGATTAGTAGAAATATGAAAACAATTGACGCAGTTCGTGATCTTTTCGAGCATAAACACAATAGGCAAACCACCCGGATTTGTTGTTGATTGCAGAATATTAATTTCAATCGATTATGAGATAAACGTTATCAGGCTGCAAAACAGGTAATTATCATAAACACTTATTGCTCCGAAGGGGCGTCGCATCTTTTCTTGCTTAAAGTGACGTGCACAAATAGGGAGGCTGGTTGTAGGATTCCCAATTCTTCGCTCTGTAGATGCACGTGTCGATACCCTGATTTTTAAAAGAAGAAACCGTTCATGTTAACCAGTGTTACCTAAACTCACCGCACTAACCGAGACCGTGTTATTCGAGTTATATATATTCACAGTGATCATTCCCTTCCTTGCAGTTTACGAGCTAGCCCCTTTTTCATGACATTTCGTGAGCCGGAACAGTTTCGTACATTAATAACTAGCGTCAATTATCTAGTCAGATGGGTGTATTAGTACATAGTACATATTTTACCTGAAGCATCGTGAATATACTAATGCATTATTTATCTCAATTAATAAATGGAGAAAGAAAGGTGTGTATGGGTATAAAAAATATCAGGAGGAAGTCATGCCGTAAATTACGCACATTAAGACATTGAAATAAAAATCATTTATTGAAGAATAACTTTTTGTGACTACCCATCAACTTCTTTGTTCTTACTGCGATGATCCATGATGACCTTATAGATTAATATGTTTCAACTGTCTAACTCTCTTAAACACTTAGTCTCGATTGGAGACGATTTCAAACGTAACTTTGACATTCGAAAGAGATTTAGCCGTCCAATAAAAGAGCTCCAATTAAAATATTCAAGCAACAAGGAACGTTCTCATTAAATAAATAAAAATGGTGGTCAAAGTTTTGAATTACTGAAGAAATGTCCGTCGTTTAATAGGTATGTCTGTGTAGAAACTGAATATTATTAACCTAGATTTTTATCTGTGGCTATCAGAGATCTATATCCTCTTATCAATATGCTAGCGTGGATATCAACGAAATCTACCATACCCTATGAAATATTTGGTTAGAAGATGTTTAACCACTTTCTTGCCTATCTCATTTGATTAAATCGAATGAACAGACTTGACTAAACATAAAGGAATTCCGAGTCCCTAAAGAAAATATTTGGTCAGTGACTCAACGACAAGATTTACCACATAATGTTTGAGATTTTTAAGATTGATCTTTTTTCTATTCAAATGGAGTAGGAATTTAAAAAATGCGACTAGTTGAAACGAGAAGTTTTTATATTTAGCATTGTGCTCTATATATATATTCAACGCCACTCACCTGAACCAATACAAGTGACCGGTAATATGTACTTTCCAACAATCTGATCTCTATGACCAAAATCGTCGTCTAGAACTTCAAACATCATGAAGGCCAATTCGGGCATTTTCACAGTAAATACTAATGGATCTTCTTCCCACGACGGATTGAATCCGTTATTTTTCACAGTTGAGGACTTTTGACTTTGCTGAAATAGATATGCGGTATTGTCGTTCGATATATGGTGATAGTGAATATTCTATTTTCACTGCAATTGCTTGAGTTGCTTTGGTAGCCGGAATTAATTTACACATTCAAATCAATGCCATCAGTTATGCCCTCATTTAGGATCCTTAGTCCTAAGTCGCCCAGTGAGAAAATGGGAAAAATTGAAAAATTGATTTAAAGCTGGTCCTGAACATTTTTAAGTAGGATAGGATTTTACCTCATCGCAGTCACATCCCAGTATAGATATCTTTACGTAAGGATCGATTACTTCCCCCTTTCTCTCTTCCTTTGGCTTGGGTAGTTGTTGCGCTGTGATGATCTGCAGTAACAAAAACAAGTCATACTTTAAGAAGAGGTATATTTAATATCCAGTAGTTTGATTCCAGCTAATATGATTTTCTTATCTATCTTACCCGAACCGTAATCTGCAATTCTTCATCAGTGGTAACGAAATGTGGATTGAATTCATCATTTCTGAGCGCTTTAGGTTTCAATAAGTAGCCACAGCCACCATTATCGCTAAACTTTGCCTGATTGATCTGCATAGGCTGAGAAGAGGTCTGATAATTCAACGCAACTGTAAAATAAAGCTTTGCTATAATGGTTGCTAAGTAGTCGGTATTAAGTTGTCAGATGTAAATGGTTGTCATATATAATACTAGCCGAGTGTCCTTGGTCCGTATCCTTAAACGCAATGTCATATTTATCATATGCCTATGGCCCACCTGTATTGTGGTGTCCATTCAAACTATTTTGTCGTGATGGTGTGTTACATTGTGTTGAAATTTGTATTCCAATGTTTAAGGACATTTGGAGATTGCAAAATAATTATTGAAACATGCTAACATTTCTATACATTTGTCAGCCCACTGATGAGCTGGGCTTAGGGCCCACAGGTGGATATATCCAACCCCCCAGCCCCGTTCTGTTAAGGAGTATATGTCCCTGGAAGTCTAAATGTGTTATCTGGAAAACCATGACTGCTTTCAAACAATCTCCAATATTGCAAAAGCTCCTGGCATGTAGTTTTTAATTTGAGGAAAATTACCTATGTGACAGCCAACGTTCCAATAGCGTATAGGATCATAATTACTCGAATCGGTTCGTGTGCCTCTTGGGTAAATTCGGACCAGTTGAGAACGGTTGTGGTTTACGAAGCCCATACCCTGTAACCGAAAGTACAAAAATTAAATCGTGCCAATGGAATATAATAGCGCTTCTAAAATATATCGGTAGATCAAACTTTCACACATGTGTATTTCTAGATAAATATCGGAATTTTCGAATGAGAAATATAAACTCTGTATGTATGTCAATTCGAGGTGGTAAACATGGAAGTTCGTCTTTGACATCTTACACCCGTGTTATAGTCGCGAGATTTAAAGTATTCATTTTACTGAACGAGTGGGAACTACGAATTTCGTAAATTCCCCATATTCCAGTGATTTCATAAGATCCCCATCTTTGCCAGGGATTTAACGTTGGTGCTAAGGGTGAGGCCCTAAGGGTGGGCATAGGGGAGAATCTTAAACCTCATCCTTGCCGTAACCCATAACCCTATAAAGACTATAGGAGTTCCCTGAACTGATGTATTGAATTTCTAAATTTCCAACCCTAACAGAAATATGAGTTGATCTAGTAGATCAACATTAAATTTGTAAAAATTTGAAGAATGCTTCAGTGTAGCTATATAGCAGATCATACAACAAACCTCAGCCGTGAACAGATCGCCGGCTTTGTCCTCATTCAATGATGATATGTTAACGAAGGAGGAATTAGATTTAGCATCCTCAAATCCATGGAAATGACGACTTTGAGCATAAACAATCATATCCGAGAGGTCACGAGATAGTTTGATCTTGTGTTTCTGTCACAGTGAGAAAGTATATAGCGGTTAGCCTGAAAACACTATTCGTTGTTGCATATTTATATTGCTTGAGATTTTACTTTTGAATGTTTACTGGCATAACTCAATGGTCAATAGTTTTTCAGTTAGTTTTAGAACAATTCTACTAGCAGACGTAGTGAGAGAGCGTGAATATTAAGGTAGGACGATTGATCCAAGCTAACAATGTGAAAATAGTATGTCTGTAGCACGAATGGCTTCAATTTAGAGACGATAGTATTAAAAGTATTTTTCTGGAAATCTCTTAGCCAGTAATATAGTGGTAAAAATTGTCATGTTGCAAATGATAGAAGATTATGGTAGAAAGATTATTAAAATCTCGGCTGATAATGTGAAAATAGTAAAGGTTGACATTAGACATCTACTACCATCAGAGACGACCGACCCGTTCTATTAGGTTAATATTAGGTGGATCTAACTTAATTTAGAAAAGATAATTAATCAGATTGTTTATACTATGCCATGATAAATGTAGCCCAACTGTGCCATCTATCGTTTCCTTGTCGGTGCCTAGTTTTATTTCATACAGGGTATGGAATTTGTGCTTAAATATAATGGATTTTTTAGCTGCAACCATAAAATAGAAATAAAGCGTGTAAGAAAATGTATTCTGTAGAAAGTATCTATGTTGGAAAGCCTAATATAGGAAATTATCGTGTATGAACTAGGGTGGAAACAAAGAGTTTAAGAAAATGTCTTCTGCGGAAAATGCCTGATGTAATAAATTCCTATCTGTTTATGGTTACATATACAAAATAATAGATAGAGTAGACATGCTTTGATCCGCAAAACCCTCACAACTCACTTTGTTTTGTGTCTTTTTTTTAACCTCCTCGTCATCCATGTCAGCCGCCTCATCTTCGTCACTAACTTCGTTACCACTCTCATTTTTTGCTTCTGGTAGTTTTTTTCCTTTCACGATGATTCTTCCTAACCATAAAAAATATTATCTGATAACGTTTAATGTTGCATCATTGTGCGCACAATGAAGTCCCTGGTTGTGTATTCGTGGTTGATTTTGCTACGATTAAACAAATAAATGTACCTTTCAACGCCTCTGGCGATGGTAAAGCCATCTCATTGTCGTCTACTGGGGAAATCAGTAGCTTTTCTTTGAAAACATTCTAAAGATGCAGCAACGCAAGTTAAGCAAGCAAAATAAAATATAGGAATTGGGAATGTTCAACCTAAGTATCACTGCCTTTATATTAGTATTACTTCTGTTATGTAATTTTAATTCAACACTTTGGTTTCACATCCAAAGTTAGTTCTATAGAATAGAATATGCTGCCCTAACAGAAATTTCTTTTACTTCAACACTGCAAATGGCGGCCTAACACGTAGTCTCAACGATTTTTGGTTATATGTATATTCAAATTGTTATAAACAAATCGGCATTCGTGATCACCGCAAACCGCGGCTTTACACGTGGTCTCAACAATTTTTGGTTATATATTTAAAATGTTATACACAAATCGGTATTCGTGACCATGTATTTGAATTTTAAAAAATTGCTTTACATTTTCTGTATTATGAAAGGTGAAAATTGGACTATCATGCAACGCATGCATGCTTTTCCATTTTCAGTATTATGTAAAGGTAAAAATTGGCCTATCGTGCAACGCATGCATGCCTAAGAAGAAATGCTAAGTTCACCTTCATAATATCGGCCATTTTGTTTTGTTGCTTCACGCTGCAGTGGTTCTCGATTGAGAGGATCATCGGATAAGGACTTATCTGTAAGAGATTTTGGTATTCTATTATTATCAGAATAGTGAAAGTATGTTCTACTCTGGTCAATTATATCAGGTTCAGAACTGATTACCATAATAATGTTTATATTATTGGGTCAATCTTAAATAGCATTGCGTTCAAACTGAGAATTTGATCAAAGTTTACTTGCACTAGATATTCCAATATCACGAGGATTGCTGTTATATATAGAAATGACTAAGGGAAACTACCAGAAAATCCGAAAGATTCGCTTCAGGGGGTCCGTGAAGGTCTAATTTATTAATAATATATTTATTAGATGCAAAACATTATATTTATGTGCTTGTATGCATTATTCTACATAGCTTCACCAGATTCTCAAAGGGGTCCGTGCCTCATTGTATAGATGTATACACAAACATAACATAGAAAATAATACTATTTATTGGACAGCTGTTGTAGAATGGCTGAAGGAATTTTGCGATTTGATCCCGATTTTCAGAGCAAAACTTCTAGCAAAACACTATTAAAAATTAGGCGTGTCTTTCAAAATAGCCACAAGTTCCCGTATGAAAAGTAGTCTCAGGTAAATAGTACTGGGGAGTTTTACTGGAAAGCATCTTTACCTATACCTAATACTCTTTTACCTTGAATCCGTATGTGTCGATTGCCTTGATGACGTGCTCAAACTTTATTTTTGACGTAAGGGTGTGTCCGTGATATATGACTGGTTCATCTTCCTCTCCGTCCCAACAGTCTAATTCGACACATTTGCATCCTCGTTCCAGAGCTCTGATGTGGAATATATCAGTAAATAAAATTTGGGGCTGTTCAGGTTCCTGTATTCCTGCTATTGTAATTTCTCATACGCAAAAATTTCTTACATCGGGCATTCTTACATAGACATTTGCTCACACGCTTTGTCTTAATTCTATTTCTTAAGTGATAATTTGGTTCTTTTCTGGTTTTGACAATGGCATGATGGATATTCACGGATAATAACATTAAAACAAAATGTTTCAGAACCAGTATATTGAACGAATTTTAACTGCGTAATAGCACGCGATCATCCCGAGCGTGTACGTTAAAATTTTGAAGAATTTAAAAATGTAGAATCCATTCTTAGCACGCAGGCCGTACATAAATGGCCGACGGTCCTGACTTAGGGTATTCAATTCATAACGGGGAAAGGCTAACGCAGGCAACGCCGGGTGAAAATTGCTTAACCATCGCCGTTATTTTAGACTGGATGCTTACGGCAAGCCCTTAAAGGCTTATCTGGGCAATGCCATTACATAATGCTAATTATAAATAAAATAAAATTAAAAATAATTGTCACTTTCTTAAACCTTGTGTTCCATTCCTTACTATGAATACTGGAGCCCATTATCTATTTAAAAAAAATCAGTTATACAAATACAGTAGTCATATACTTGATACACTTGTTATACTATAGCACCGAGTACAGCAGGTCCCCACGTAAAGTCGTGGATATGTTCTTGGAAAGCGAACAGTGTACGTTAAGCGCTCATTGTAATAGAGATTAATCGAGGAATAAATTTTGCAAGGCATAAATTGTACGGAACCAGTCCAACCGTTGCGCAACTTAAAACCATACAAAAAATGCACGCTTCCGTTGTACTCGTTGAACATCTTGTTTATTGTTTGTCTGACTTTCGTAGACTTTACACATTTTCATTTTTTTTTATTTTACTATTTTTTGAGGGCCTACTGTTGTTTTTAAAATTGTAACCGTAGCATTACAGAATTATTAATTTACCTGATGTAGGATTCCACGCTCGAGTCTCCGTACAACTGGTGATTAACCAGATAAGTGTTGTGAGAAGAAGCGATAAAGTAATCCGAAAGCGGCTGCGACATGTCTTGATAAACCTTAATGGAACATGTTAGATATGATTAGGATAACGTGTTATGCTAGTGAGTCGCTATATTATATAAATAAATATACATGTAAGCCTTTTTTCAAAGATGTTAATACTCAATGTGAGCCATAACTTTAAAGAGCGCGATTTCCATTACTTCAGTTTTCAGCAGGAGGCTTGTAAACGAAAAACACAGAAATGCACCGTTATTCAGTGATAACAATTATTGCTTAAATATTGAATTAAATCCACCAGTGGAGCCCACAAGTGTGAATGAGATATTTGATTGTTCACTGTAAAAGTGTTCTGTACAGTATAGTCAAAATGGCCAATGTATCAAAAAAGCATGATTTGAACCAGAGCCATAAAACTCGAACAGTTTGAAGACCTTAAAACTACCAGATTGATTATTTTACAAGAAAGTTTAGGATCACGTTTTATCGATGTAAATACCAACATACCTTTCTCCATTTTATGTCAAATATGTCGCCGACATCAGACAATAGCATGTACATAAAGCCGTATGTCGAGAACGTATTCGCTTCTTTGTAGTTCGGATCGGGTTCGTATTCCTGGATCAATTTATTCGCTGTCTCCAGATTCGCGCTTTGGATTTTCATGTCGGTTTTCAAAAACTTTAGCAATTCCTGAGTGTAAAAATGAGGTGGTCATTTTCTCGATAAAGGTTGTTCGCAAAATGGCTGGTTGTATGTGAAATAACTTTGTTTTGTTCAACGTTTAAAAATGGACCCAGACTAAGTAACGTGCTGAAATGTAAAGGAAATAATATTCTGTGGTAGATCAGATTCTTATTTTGTCAGCTAAGGGCGTTAGGGCCGATCCTGAGTAAGATTTCAGCCGCTTCGGTCCTGCATTGGGTCCAGGATACAAAATGCTCCATCAAATTTCATGTGGAAATGGTTATTATTATTTTTTCTTTTAAATTCGTAAGTTCGGCTGTTTGCTTTCCTATGGCAAACAAATAAACAAATTTCCTCATATCTAATTGGGCAAATTTAATGAAGCTAATTGGCAAGGATTGAACACAGAAACGTGAAGTAATGGCCGCTGTGTGCTTACGAGCGTTGTTAGTTTTGTGATATACCGTACAAGTCATAGCTTGAAAAAACTTTGGTGCATATGCTTAATTTTTAGCCGCGTACATTTTTCATTTTTTTTTCGTTGAGTATCCTTAATTAATGGAAATAATTTGTGGCGTAATGGTCACTGTACCGTGTGCCATTTGCGAGATGCTGCGAGAGTGTTGGGTGGTTGAGATAGTTTTGGAAGTTAAACTCGCCTTCCTGAGAGTTCTATCAGTCTGTTCATCCACTTTTACTATGTTTGATGACCCACGACCCTGAACCACATAACCCTGTCCAATCACTCGCCCCTCAGAGCATACACACTCTTGTTGATTACACTTATTATCATGCTCATGATTGATAATATATTTATCAGGTTGATTATTACATATGCATATTTATAATATGTATATTGCCTTGTGGAAATGTATTTGTGTCTTTGTGAAATGCAAT
The DNA here is from genome assembly GCA_013436065.1 of Halocynthia aurantium. Taxonomy (NCBI): domain Eukaryota; kingdom Metazoa; phylum Chordata; class Ascidiacea; order Stolidobranchia; family Pyuridae; genus Halocynthia; species Halocynthia aurantium. The sequence continues at coordinate 29,180 of QXVX01011242.1, forward strand.
AGTGGCGAAATAATTGATTCCTTGTTGTCAGAACTCATCTCTATTTTCCCCGTTAAAATTATGTATTCATACAATGCGAAGTTATCTTGGAACGCACCCCCGCATATAACGAGGGACCCCTATTGTCAGTCATCAGAAACGCATCACATATTTATTCATGCGTAGCTAGGTCGCCATCTTTGTTCTATTCCTTCTTTTGTGTCCCTTCAGTTGTCGCACTTGTGTTCTTTTGGTTAAGTTGACGGTAGAAAGAAAGAGTATTCTATCATTCGTTTGTTGTGTTAACGTTAGTTAGAACTATGCCTCTGTCCTGGCAGTATATTCAGCATTCCCTTACGCGTTTAATTCCCTCTTAATTTACAACGTTATTCACCCTTTTCGTTACTAATCCCAATCACCTAAGTGAGTTGTTTCAAAGCACTGACCGGTGACTGAAGCTTGAGATCTTTATCACAGTAAGTCTTGTACAAACGCTCAATATCTTCTCGCCAGCTCAAGGCTGCAAAAAATTCCATGAACTCCTTGTATGATAGTACCTGGTTGTTGGACACATCGGCTTTCTGTAAACGAAATTAGAAAACGAACGAAATCACCCCATTCGAATCTATATATAAATAATAGAAGAATTCCATTGGGTATGGGTATTGGGTATGTCGATATAATGCTCTAACTTACCAGTGACAATTACAAACTTGGAAAATATTTAACAACGTAATGTACATGGACGTCCACAGAACTTTGTCAAGGAAAACTTTCTCACTATCATTTTGCTCAAAATTATCGTACCCCTCATAGCGAGCCTCTATAGTTGAGGGGTCTGTAAGCTTCACACTCACCTCCCCGAAAAATGAGTCCAATATATAATGGTGTGATATATATAAAATGGGTACTTGGACATATCCTTCTTCATAAGATCGATATTTAATATTTAGTACTGAAATCGGTGAGGGTTTGCCTACTGGAATTACGATATAATAAAATTTACATGAGTTAGCATATCCAGTTTTATTTATTCATGTTGTAATACTAATGCTGTTGTTAGTAATTATCATGGCGTTCCGTCATTGTTTAAACTCGTCGCTCTTATAACAATTCAATGTATTATCATCTATATCCCTCCACAAATACATAAAGATTTTGAAATCCTCCATAATTATTGTTGCACAATTCCAGGTTGTTTATTGGTTTTGGCATTCGAAACATGAGTTTAGATTTTCAATACAAAACTAAAATAGCCTAAAGGCGTATAAGATATACGTCCAGAATGATAAATGAATGTATTTTTTAAGATAAAATCCGATCTAAATCCTTATCTTCCGGCCTCAAGCAATATGAATATAAAGTGAAAATAAACACTCACGTTCAACAGGCTATTGATGTAATAGGAAGAAGCTTTGAAATTCAACGAATCAAGAAACTTTCTCACTTCCTGCGGATATAGAGTATTTCAAAAAGAATCAGCAAAGTTAGTGTAATGCTTCGAAAAAATATTTATGATACTTTTTTAATGAAAACCAGTCAATCATACTACCTTGAAACTTAGATTTCCACTTTTATCCCGGTCTGCTTTTTTAAAATATTCCCAAACCCATCTGAAACGGAACAGTACTTTTTAAGAAAATTACTATTGGTTGATTAATAACGTTCAAAAGATACAGGACAGGATATTAATTATCAAAGTAAGGCCTAGAAAAAGGGGAGGTGCTTGTTTTCGAATCACTTGATTGTGACTTGGCTAAAAATAAATCCAAAACATTTTAATAAAGATAAATATCCGTCCAACAATGAACCATGTATCGAAATATATCAGTGAGAACTGATATCAACACGTTAATTCAATTTCGCAATAATAGAATCCAACAATGGCGTACGATTGGTGCTATAGCCTGCCTTCTTTTTTTCTTTTGAAAAACGTTTTTTGTGTGTTTGGTCCTGAAGATATTTAACCAAGTTTAGCTAAAAAAAAGCTCACTGACACCACCAGCCGAGTCAAATTGTTTTAGGTATTATTATTTATACTGAGATACATCTGAATATCAGTACCATAGATACCTTGCTATAAAATGTATTGCTATTTTACGGGTATTTCTTCGGTGTTACCTAGATGTTTATTGTACCGATAATAGAAATCACTATCTGTAGTGCTGTAACACAGATAGTAATTTGTTCTACAGCCAATTTCTCGAGTATCTAGAGCATTTTAATATTGCTGAATCTAGCAACAAAAGTACATAGACAACGATCGCTAGGTGTAAATTGTCAGACCATCGCCAAACTGAATAAGATTTTTATTTCTCTTTTATGGTTAACTTTATTAGCATTTAAAAAGTTTCCTTAAAAAAATGTGCCACACAACGTAAACCACGCCCAGTGGTTTTCCTACTTTAATGCAAATACGCATAAATTTTCTGTCATACGATAAAACATATTGCATATATTGTAGGCGATCAAAAAAAAACTTCGTCAGTACTTACAGTCCTCGCTTTTCCACCAAAGTCAACTGTTCGAGCTTCTCGCTCAAATGACGAATTCCCTCAACCCATAGTTTAGCGGTGTTTTCTTCTGAAGCGACTAGGTTCACGGGTTGCTTACGACCTTCGAGGACCTTGGAGAATAACGTTTAAGATAAGAGTACTGCAATCAGACAATATGGTAGTAAAAGAACTTTATTTACCAAGCTGAAACACAAATCTTTTGCCGGCACCTTACTACCAAGCTCTGCCCAAACTTCACTCCTATGTCCTATACGTACTTCTTCGAGTTCTGTCAAGTCAACTGGTGAATAATGTAACAAATTGATCGATGCTATTAAGTAAAAGTAGACAATATTTTTAGAATAATATTTAGACTTTGCGGTATTGCATATGAACTACAACGGAAACCTTGACCACAAACGCGTATGAGTGACGTCACGGTATGATTATGCTTTGAGTAGAGAACAACAAGCTTATATTTCTGGAGTTGGAAAATGTATATATATATCTATATCGACCCTAGTTTCTCGAAAACAAGCCTCAGGCGATAATGAAAACAAACAAACTATGAAGCATGCAGAATGCCAATGAGCTTATATACGGGAAATAGCTTACACAGCGGATACGCAGGTTATAATGTAGATGCGCTTCTAACGATGTCCCAATTAGTGCAGCCCGGCTCATCTTAATTTGTCGAGCGTTTTAATGCAGGACTCCTGCAATTTTCCTATGCACCAAATTGAGCGATACGGATAATTAAAGTGGGAACTTTTGGGAAATTTGGGGAAACTTTCTTTCATCAATTCTTTTGCGGATTCAAAAAAACATCCTGAACGCCTGGAGGCATCAATGCGTCTCTGTTGATGCTTCCAATCGCATTCCTATTGATCTTATATTGTGGTGCTCCGGGTTATAATATTGCATACACTCCAGTGCGAGTTCATGGGAATTGTTAGAGTACACAATATTACTCACTGATACTCCTGTTGATCCTTCCACATATCTTCCCTGGATAGGTCACGTGCAAATTTAGGTGGTCCTGAGACAGTTTTATGTGGCGACGTCCCTTTGAATTTGGCCAGACCTTTAAAAAATAATCCCCATTCTCCATTGCATTCAAGGCGATATCTGAACAATGAATGAATTGTTCACAAATTTTACAATTATAATACGCATTTTGCCAAAATTAGTCAAAAGTCTTTTTCCCGATGATAATTTTAAACACTGCTGATGTCAGTTATGTGAGACTATGGAACAAGGCGCAATCAGCAACTTTAACAATAGCAACTTGCTCCCAACCGGATAAACTCAAATCACTTGAGGGTTAACCGCTATTCATTTGTACTGCGCACGGCTACCATGTCTATACATAGTGCATCTCCAGGCCAGTATTTGATTGCTATTAGATGTGATCGAAAAGCGCGACTCAGTTGTTTCAGCTATCTGGATGTCATATTTGGGTATTTTACATGAGTGCGTATTATATTCGAAAAAATGTGGTATAATCATGATACACCGGATGTCGTAGTTAGGGTATTATACATGAGTGCGTATTATATTCGAAAAAATATTGTATAACCATGATACGCCACCTGCTCTTACGGGTCGTGGATTGAGCAAACTGAAAATTGTGATGTATCTTCTATTAAAAAAGTTCAAAACCAAAATTAAAAATTTCATACCCAATTCAGTATCTTTTGTAGGTCTTCTGTCAGTCATGATTGTCGTACTCTCCCTTGCTGGGGCGGTTTTGTGCTGAAACAGAGTAGGAATGTGATAACACAAAAATATATAACCATACGATGTACTTAACGCGGAGGTTGGAACTATGAATAAGTAAAGTGGTGTACCCTCGCTAATAGTCAAACAATCAAACAATACAGCTTCAGACGGAACTGTTCATTGAATCTATTGTTTCACAAATCGCTATTAGATTACAACTCCGCACGAACGTCGCCGTTTGAATTTGGCTGATTGCTTTTTCTGGGGTGTGGTCTTCCACTATTAGTCCGGGAAGTCGGGGGTCGACAACAGTACGTAATAAATTTCCGCGTGGTTCGATCGTCGCTTTTACCGCTGAATTCTAAAAACTAGCCGCTCATAGGCAATGGTTGGCACATGCGGTATATCGTTTTGGATACATGCATTGTATACGAATTATATTTTGGAATTGTGTGAATCACACGCACCTACTCCCGTTTCCTTTCTACAATCTCATTTTCTGATCTTCATAATCAATCACGTGGTAGCAGCAATCGACAGCGTTTAGTATGACCAATTGGAATTACAAGCAGTGTGAATTTCTAGCCTTGAAATTATTACCTTTTCACACTCGACCGATAAGTAAATAGTGACAGATTTTGGATAGCGTTAAAACACGAAATCGTCCTACTCTTCCGTTCATTTTATTGATTTGTACAGATGACTGATTTGACTGGTTGGTTCTTGGTATACCTTCCTTACAATTGCTCTCACGTGGGTGTAAACAAAACATGAATTATTCTTCACCGGGTTGTGGTAATGAGAAGTGTCGAATGTAGGACATTGGAGAGATCAATTTACCGCTTCCTTTAACGCAAACTGCTTTCAATGGGCACGAATACCCACCGTAACACAGAGTTGTGGAATTGTAGAATAATTTGTAAGGGCCCTCTTTCTTTGGAATGTGTTAAGATTGGATTATTAGGGGTACTAAAAAACGTAATATATATCACCGAAGGCGAACGTCAAAACCCATAGCAATCAAACATTTTTTAAGGAACATTGACAACACAGTCAACAATATAGTAGTGCACGCATACATCAAGTTAGGCCTAACCGCCGTCGATATTGCCTGAGGGAACTTCCTCCGAAAATTTTCTGCATGTCTTCTGTATCTACTATTTTAACGGGTTGTCGATTTTTCGTTATCGCGTATACCTTATACTTGTATAGGAACATTATTTATCCATTGCTAACTAAGGTCAATAATTACATTAGATTATGATAGAATATCTCTCTCCCTCTGTCGCAAAAAGGTCTGGTAAATATTTAAAAAGCAACGAAATGTACAATATAGCAACGATCTGTGATAAATATAACATGGAGTGTCTCTAGCTCTTAACTGTGTGTCGTTCGATGGGTGCCAGGCACTACTTCACTGAACAAGTAACCGTATCGCGTTTCACTTCAATAAAATAACCTAGATTTATTCACATATGACAGTATATCGCTTGAAAAAGCTTCGAAACATTTGGAATATA